>VXBC01007018.1:1168032-1188979 GCA_013399945.1 Ploceus nigricollis
GTAGATCCCACAGGCACTAAAATATTAGAATTATCTGAGTTATCATAGCTATGTAGAGCACGCTGAGGTTGAGTTACTGCAAAAGAAATTACTGACCTTAAGTTTTACATGTAAAATCAAATTATGGAGTTGATTTCCAATTATATGTATATATTATAATATGTGTTATGAAAGTGCATTTCTCCTTCTCAAAAGGTTTAAGAACCACTTTGAGGAGCTGCCAGAATTACTTCCTACCCCATCATAGAATGCAAACTGATATGCTATAGTTCACAACACTTTTGCTAATAAAGCACTTTTCTTATTAAATACATTCAATCGCAGGAAGTTTGAACTGAATGGCAAATTAGAGGGGCTTCTAATGAGCTGATTGACTAATGCAGTGAGTTTTTTACCTCAAAAGATATATTATTCTGGAAAAGCTCACAGTTCCAAATCATCCTTCTCTACTGCATTTTCGCACTATCCTCTTCTCTTTTCCAGTGCAGTACACCAAAGTTGCATTGTAACATTTCCCAGTGTACATATATATACATATAAATGCCACAAAAAATCCCCAACATGATCAAGTCTAAAAAATGGATAACAGAGTGCGAATATAAAATATGACAGAGGATAGTTCTGTAAAACTACCTTTAATAGGAATTGTACTTAACAGGGATTATTCTGATATGAGCATCTCAGACCACAGGTCAGGTCCAAGACGACACCCTACGTAATGTAGTTGTGTATGTGTCTCTCTCCTGTCATAATAAACAATAATTTCCAGAGAAACAACTTCTTGTCTTACAGAGGTCACACATGACCCTGAAGTGCCAGAGTGGGGGTAGAGACAGCTGTGGCAAAAGTGTCCAAACTGAATGGCAAAAGTGTCCAAACTGTTTCCTTCTCTTGACATAGGGTTAAAAAGAACACAAAAAGAACACAAAGGTGGGATTCAACTCCTATGTAAACTTCAGCCCTCAGCCTTTCCAAATTTTATATAGAAAACAGAAGTGGCAAATAAATGACAGAGAAAAAATACAGGAGGCATGGTTAAGAAAGTTCAGTGGCTGCTAAACTCATGCTTTTTTCAAACAGAAAAAAAATTATAATTTGCCAGTCTCACATTGAACTTTGTGTGATATTTGTAGCACTTACTCAGGTGCTACCACTAGTCAGTCATAAAGAGCCTGTGCATCAATATTTCAAAAAAGCAAAACTTAACTGAGTATTATTTGTGTTTCACTGGTACTGCATGTATTATGCAAAAAATGGGGCTTTATTTCCTCCTTAAAACAAAAAAACTTCCACTTTTCAAACTTCTAAAGAACTGAAATTTCATCAGACTCTAGCTTGATTCATCTTTTTAGATGCCCATAATGGATTCTAATCTTCATGATCCTGAATACTTGTAAGAGCTACATAAAGTTACCAACGGGAAAAAAAAGACATTTCTGCAGGATATAATATATCTGATTAGAGTCAACTAACATATCTCTAAAATTTATTATTAACCAGGGATATCCTCATAACCTAGTTTAGATTGTAACCTACTCCTCTCTTGGACTTCGCGCTTTGTTTTTATCTTGTTTTTTAGAAACTGGGACAACCTATATAACAAGTAATGTTTTGTTTCACATGGGAATCATTAAATAGCAATCACTCAGGTGTATTTACTTTCAGAAAGCATTCTGTTGGCATGGCACATACTCTAACATATAGCATTTTACCATTCCAGTGTAGCAAAGAATCATTTTCTTAGATTAGTCTTTTATAACCATCGTATTTTCATGGAATCTGGAAGTATTTAGGTCCGGAGGAAAATTGGGAGGTCATGCAGTCCAGTCTTCTGCCAAAAGCAGGAGCAACACAGAATTCAGAGTAGGTTGCTTAGGACTTGCCCAACTGGATTCCAGGATGGAGCCTCTCTGGGCAACCTGTTCCAGTACCCTCATATTGAAACTGGTTTTTCTTTATACCAATTTAAAGCATTGTCTATAATTCTTTTGCCATGCACTTCAGTAGAAGACCTGCCTCCATCTCCTGGTAATTTCCTCACATCTATTGAAAGACTGTTATTAAGTGACTTGGAGCTCTCTCTACTCTAGGCTCACAGCCAAGGCCAATTTCCTCAATCACTCCACAAAGCACAGGTGCACCAAGTCCACATCCATCTTGGTGGCCTCTGCTAGCCTCATTCAAGTTTATCAGAATCTCTCTTGTACTTGGGTTCCAAAGTTGGATTCACTATTCCAGGTATGGTCAACTGAGCACTGAGTAAAGGGGGAGTATCACTTTCCTCAATCTACTGGCAAAGCTCCTGATGATAGAACCCACTATGTTTTATCCTTGACATGGTTGGACTCAGATTTCTCAACAGATCACTGTCTGAGTTCTTTTCCACTACCTCAAGATTCAAACCTTTCCCAGACTGAGGCAGTGAATGTTTAAAGTACCTCAACTTCATCTGCATCCACTGTCACTAAATCACTCTCCCCACTCATTAGCAGACTCAAGTTATACTTGTTCATTCTTTTACTGCTAACATACTAGCAACACAAACTCTTCTTGTTGCCCTTGATATCCCAATAGTTTCAAATCTAGCTCAGCTTTTCCTTTTCCAAAACTATCCCTGCATGCCTGAGCAGTGTTTTGGTATTTCTTTCTTGTAGCCTGTCCTTGCTCCCACCTCTTTTAAATATGGTTTTTGTTGGGGGTGTTTTGCTGTTGGTTTTTTGGTTTTTTTTTCTCACTGGAGCTCAGTCATGAGTTCCCTGTAGAGCCAACTGGTACTTGAATACATTTATTCATTTTTCTGAGTATTTGAATGGACTGATACAGTGCTTGAGAAAGCATTTGAGCAATACCCTCTGCAATGTTTGAAAAACTAATGAGTTAGATACCATACTTCTTTTATTTTTCCTCTCAATTCAGTAACCCATATGTGGATATTTTACATATCTTTTATTATACTAAGTGGCATCTATCCTACTTTTATATATAGTTCTTATTCTTTCTTCAATGGTTCAGTATGATGTCAAGTTTTAGACATTGAATTTTACATAACTTAGATACACTTATTCATGCATTAGGAAATCATTTTGTATTACACATACAAGATTGTTGAAATTGCAACCTAGATATTTTTTGATGGAACACCTTTTCCAAATGTCATTACTGATGTACTACATGGTATAAATTCCATGTTGTTACACATTTTATTATGAAGGTATCAGTGTTTTCCTGCAATAGAGGTCAATTCAACTGGCTGTTAGGCAGCTGCCTGGTTTTCTTTGGTAGATTTTCCGTACAAAAGTGTTTGAGTTTAGAAGGAAAAAAATTCCAATACTTATTTTGCTGTGGATTACAGTCGTCCAAACAAACTTAATGCTAAACTAAAGAAAGTTGAGATGGACTACTAAGTTTTAGAACAGCTAATCAATTGTCTTACACTAGAAGATAAATGTAACTGCACTGGCAACTAACCAGAGCATCCCTTCTACACATTATTGAGCACTTCATTCTCATCACTAAAGATATGAAAAAATCAGACCTTCTAAGAGAGAAATATTTTTCACACTGTGTCGAATTCTTTCAGTGACTTTCAGTAGCGAGGTAACATTACTGAAAAACTGTCTCATCTCAGAAGGAAAAGTTTATTGCTAACATTTCCTTAGCCAGGTCTTGCAAAAGACAGCATTTTATTCTCCATTTCTCTTTTGATATTTTTAATTTCATATTTCCTTCTAAAAATTATAGATTTGTCCTATACGTTTTCTTCCAGGTTAGTGACTAGGGGAGATAGAAGTCTGTTTTCTTCAAGGGTTAATACCAGCTTTTTCCTTTAGGACAGTATCAACTTCCCTACCCTGTGGAGCACCACAATCAGTATGGAAGTGTGCTACCTCCCAACAGGAGCTCAGCACATCTGCCTGCTGGCATTGATGGCATTCAGCATCCTGCTGGAGCTGGCCCCTAACACAGACTGCAGCAGTAGAGCATCGGGAATCCTGCACCTTGTGTGCCTCTGCAGTGATGTCAGACCCATGGGTTTAAGCAGTACCTCTTCAAATACCCATCATTTAGGGATGTGGTTCCATGTGAGGATATTAAAAAAGATAACTGAGACATAATCCTACTGATTTAAGACACCCCAGCTGGGGGGGCCTGACAGCCTATTCCAATTTGCAACCCATTTCATATTTTCTCTCAGTTCTTTATCTATAGACAAGGACTGTTAAACAAGCACAATGTGACAAAGCATATTTAATGAATATTATTAATGGTGATTTCTACTGCTGCTTGAAGGTGTTGATAGGCTTAATCAAATATACTTTAACTGACTAAACCAGCACTGACAATATTTTTAATTTTATTATTAAAATAATTTCTCTCCATATTGCATGCATATTTAACACTTACAGATCTCTCTGTTTCATGCTGGATTTTATTTTTAATCTTCCTAATGTGATGTTTGAAAGTTCATAGATAGAACCTGCTTTATTGACTGCCTAAAAGGAACTTCCTTTTACTCTCTGGCCATGTGACAGATAAAAGTATCTTGCAGATATATAACAGCAGTTCCTGGCATTAGAAATTCTGGTTGCCCCTACATCAGTTAATTTGATGATGCAGAAGAGAACGTATATAGCATATTCATTGAAATATAGTATTATGCAAGGATTTTTCAATTTGTAACATTTTATTTAAGTGTTTTTATTTAAGCTCAGATGCCAAGCCATTTCTACATCTAAGATAGTCAGTGAGAGAGTCACACACTGAGATTTCAATTGCACCCATTTCTGCATGCAACAGATATAGTACAGTGCTCAGGGTAGCAGCTTGTGTGTGCTTTATTTCTGCATAGGATTAATTTAGTGTGCATAGTACTGGGACATGTGTCTTATTTTTAATTTAAAGGAATGCAATTATACAAATAATTTCTCATTCTTGGACTGGACCAAATATTCCTTGTCAGATTGCCCATGACAAGCTGATTGCAAATGTTGACTTGTTTTTGTCAAGAACGGTTAAAGATACTTGGCCCTACAAGGCTCGAGTAAAGTCAGAATGTGAGCAAGAGCCAAAAAGATGGCTTTTCTAGCCTTGTTTCTGATACTGTGCTTTGCAGAGAAACACAGTTATCTTTACACACAGTTATTACAAAACAACTTTCCCTTCATTAACATAACTTTCAAAATTGTGTTTACATACCATTTCTTTATGGTCTTTATCTAAAACAAAAGAATTGTAAACCAAACGTCCCAAAGAAGTTAAGTTTCATTTCTGAGGTTTTTGAATAACTGAAAAGCTTTTATGTTTTTATCTGGATTTGAAATGTTTGAAAATATTCAATAATTGCATATTTGATAAGTGCTTTATAAATATATGCTTTTTTTGTGACTTAGTTGAACACATCACCCTTTTAACGATCAGCAAGTCATTGTTTTTAAGATACACAATATATTATAATGTACAGTTTGCAAGCAATTATGAGAGCAAAATAACATGCAGGTATTTTAAAAATGAAGTATTTTTCTACTAACTCCAGCCCTAATCTTTAGGGTTATGGCATATTTATTCTTTGAAGTTACATTTTTTATCCTGGAACCCAGGATAATCATAAGAAATTTTAGAGATCAGGGCAGTGAGTTGAGCCATTCAGCCCAGGTCTATTTGCTGGGAAAAAATAGGGTCTTATTTTAAAGTGTTAATGCTAAATAGAAACCTTTTGTGAGTACAGGACTGACAGTTCCATTAAGTCTACCTAACCAGCCTTTCTGAAGTGCAACAAAAAGGGTAAGCAGAACCTCTAGCTAAAGAGGTACCTTGCATCACCTCAAAATGCTTTTTCCAAATCCTGCAATGGTAAATTCAGCTTTCCTTTCGGTATTTTAGGGGGTGTAGAGACCTTCATGCATATCTTTCTTGGAGTTTGATATTGTTTTACATTTTGTGAGAATAAAACACTGGTACTGTGATGCTGAACTGAGATCAGCAATCAAAGTTAACATTCTACCTCTGAGATATTATCTGTAAAGGAAACTTTCCAAAACGGATTGAAGAATTGTAAAGAAAGTTCATTATTACCTGTCATAGATGTATCATCTATATATTGCAGAAGAAAAAAATATTACTAAAATAAAACAAGCAAGCAAAAAAAACCCTCAAAAATAAAGTGAAAGATTTTTAAGTCTATTTGTTCTGTGCTACAGGAAATTATTAATGTTATTGTGTAACAGCAGTGTAGAAAGGAAAATTGTGCTAGGATTGAATCAAGTTAAAATCTGTTTTAGTTTTGCCAAGTGTATCAGCCTTCAATCAGTGATGGTCAAATCAAAACTATTTTGATAAACTTTAGCCTCTCAGGGCTACAGTCCTAGAGTCATTGAGAAGTTTAAGCAAGTGAGAGAAAAGCATGCAAAAACCTGATGAAGAATTTTCCAGTTAGTTCCACGCATAAAGCTCATTTCACCTTTAACATTACTATAACTTTCAGTAGGAAGAAGGGAAATATGAATTCTCAAGAGTACCTAGAATTACTTTTTTTCTTCTATTGAAATTATCATTCAGCTCAAGTAAAGCATCTGGTGTAGTCGCATGCTGAATATGAATGGGATGAGCACACCTAGCAAGTAGCTGTTTCCTCGGTTCTGTGGTAATCTTTGCCAGTTACCAAGAATCACACTGTCTTTCTTTACAAAGGTGCCCACAGTTTTAACCCTGTAAATTTTTTCAAATTATTAGATATCTTCACCTTTCCTTCAGATTTTCAAGAAAATTTTACTGATTTAGCTCTTTGTGAGCATTTTCATTATTTATTAGGTATGAAAATAATGGCCTGCATTCTGTCCCTATATAAGAACTTTTCTGAAAATATAGTCTGAGCTACAAATTTAGGAAAGGGATAACTCTGATTTGTGTAATAGCTCACTGGTGCTTTTCTTATTATATCATAGAGGATCTATCTTCTGCAATTGTAAAATTTAGCAATATTATACTGCATCCAGTAATATCTTCAAACAATAATATAGAATAATAATTTAAATATATATATATATTTTATAATAATATAAAAGTACTATTGATATCTTTTTCATTGCTTCTACTTATGCATATTTGCACTTTTTTTTCATGTTACCTCTAAAATAATTATCAGAGTATGATGAAACACAGAAGGGACAAATTACAAACGCACTGCTTTTCCACAGCTTTTTTCTTCAGAGCAGCTGGCAAAATCCAGCACTGAATATTCATTGGTTTTGGTAGCAAAGTTGATTTTTAGCTTTAATACAGTTTATGGGAAGTATAGTAAATAGCTTCAGATATATTTACTATGGTGGTTATAATCACTCATAATTATATAATTGGATGCCTAACACTGTTTACCAAAGATATAGTCAATATTACACATGAAATTGGCTTGGCTCTGTATTAAAGTGAAAAAGTCAAACAGAAAGCTTGATGTACCGCTGGAATTGGAGCCCTGGTCAGACTTCAGGAGTGAGGATCCTCTGGAGAAGATGTTTATTACAGGCCACTCCAAAAGGAAAGAAAGCAAATTTAGGTTCTCTAAGAAATATATAAGCACAATAAGAAAACTTGTACATAAATGACTGTACAAGAGTGCATGAAATCATTTGGTTTTTGGCCAAACTGGGGAATAAACACAACAGAAATAATTTTTTTCAAGCTCCACCCTAATAATTTCTCAGGTCATGATTCAACTCAATCATTTTTGGAAATGCTGAATTTCTCTGTGAAAGCTTGGGAACTTAAGTGAGTATTATTGCACCACACAGAGAAGGCTGCAATATCTGAAAGCCCAAAAGCTTGGCTTCAAACTGCCAAAGTAAGAATTGAATGACTAAAATTTTAAAAATTTAGGATGAAAGCTTTTACTTAAACTTTGATCTTCTGGGCAGGAAAAAACAATCAAACAAACAATGGAGAAAGACGGACATATATATAATTAAATATCACTTTAATTTCATTAACTATTAATGAAAAAATGTGACTAGTCCCATTGTATAAGTCTCATTAATATCAACAATTAATAAGGCTTTATGAAATGTGCAAAGAGGAGTATAAATAACTCAAACACTGATCCCAAACATCCTAAAATCAAAAAAACATGGGCATAGAGTTTCTTTAACAAAAAATTTTTTAAAAGACTCAAGTCTAAAATTTATAATAATTTTGAAATCAGAAATGTTGTTGAAAGTGAGTTCTTACAATCTACGTTATATTCTTAAAATGTTTACTCTAAAGCAATTGAAGCATTTTTGTGAGTGACAGATGAAAACTGGTAAAAATGTTCAGCCTCCGATTCTCTGAAATTCAGTAAATTATAATAGCTGATATATAATTAGAGATAAAATTTACATTTTTTATCTTTAGTTTTTACACATAATATCATATCTTCATAAGATTTTTAATATATCTTATAGGGAATATTAAAAATACTTATAAAATAGGTCTATGATATACTTATTATAAGATCCGGTACTATCCTTTGTATTACTTAGAAATCAAGGAAAAAAATCTATGGTGCTTTCATTTAATACATATATTAATAAATGGGGCAAACAAAAAATATTATTTACATACCCACCATTATGTTATTAAATAATTCTAAAGCATTTATAACTAGTTTTTGAAAATTTTAGAAAACTGAAATGTCTGCCTTATTTCACCAGAGACACCATGCTTGTTTTATAATTCCTCAGTGTCTAGGCAATACTTTAAATTTCTGTTTATCTAAGTGAAGGTACTGATACCTAATATTTCTAAAGGTATTGTTCATGCTGCAAACAGCAGACCAATTTCCAACTACCTTTTCTAGTTCCCTCTCTCTGCTTAATGCTCTCCTCTCCAACCTGTCACTTATTCTTGTCATTTGTTTAGTTGCATTTCGTTTTAATCCAGCCAGAAAAAACAAGATTTTCCTAATTGTAAAGCCATGCAGGCTAGCACAGGGAAAATAGATGTTTGATAGTTTAATGGGAAACTGGATTACAATTCCCATTATAAAACTAATTTTTACTGCTTAAAGCACTATTTCTGCCACTGCCCCTGAACTCTATGCTCCCAGGCACAATACACATTAGTCTACAAGGGAAGCATCATCTCAGGACAAATCTCTGACCTTTTAATAAATACTGAAGACATCAATTGGTCATTGCAGAGCTTTATGAATGAGCACAAAACCAGAAAAAGTCAAGACCAACAATTAAGTCATGATCAGCAGTAGTACTTATTTCAAGGTTATATACAGAAACCAAAGATTGAGCACAAATTCCTATGGAGAAGCTTTTCATCAGAATTTATAAGAAGGGTAATTTTTTTGAAAACATATAACAGCCAGTATTTGTACATGTCCTTCCTAATACAAAATTTCAGAAAATTTCAGAAAATACATTTTTTCACTGACAACTAATACAAGGTAAACTGTAGTTCCAAATAAAAATTTCCTTAGAAATTATCTATCCATTATGCCTTAAATTATTTCATTGAATAAAAGCATCCTATGTCATACTTAGGCAAATAAGCAGGTGGTGGAAATGGAGGAGACAGCAGATTAAGAACGAGATCTGTATGAAGCATCCAGATACTTTAGGGACAAGGGCAAAATCTAACTAGGTACCCATATATATGTTAATTGATTTTCCAGTCTTCCACTCATGTAAAATGAGTAGATGGAAAATTCAAGAATCTTTATCCTTTGTATCTTTATGCAAGAGTTGGTGGATGGTATTACAAGCTTTCCTATTTATCAACAGAGTGCTACATGTTTTACCAATTTTAAAGATGGCAGGACTTTTACTGCCATGCCCCAGATCGCCAGAACTCTTCGAACAGTCACTTCAGTGCACATTTTTTTTCTTAAAACCTCTATAGCCCAGAGAGAGTGTTGGAAGTGAAAAACCAGAATGTGACCTGATATGTTTATCCTCATCTCTGAGTACTTCCCAAAATAGGGACATACCTATCAGATGTGTAAAAGAACAACTACTGTGTGCTCACTAACAGCTTGTAAGAGAATTTTTGAATACTGAGTAGGAGGAGAAATGACAGCTGACCAGGAAATAGGGTTATTATATGTTCTTTTTTAAAAGCATCATTTTGAACCATTTCCACAAAACCACTACTCAAGGTTAATGAAGCAAACACAAACTTATCTTTTCATCCTAAAGACTGAACATCAAATTCAGTATTATCTGTAATACTGCATTGCAGTATCACTTCTGGGTTTCTGTCCAAGTCTTGGTGTGGGGCTTGAAGTCATGGTTTTCTGGCGAGCTTGAAAACCTACTGTGATCTCAACCATAAAGGCATTCACCCTACTTTGAATTATGCAGCAAAATACTTACTGTTGTTGCATGAATAGTGGGAGTGTAATACAAATAATTGACATTTTATAGAAATAATAATAAAATATAAAGATAAACAAGGCTCTAAATATTACAGAAAGACAGTTTAAAGACTAACATATACTGCATTAAGTACTTTTATTTATCTTAAAAATATTTGTTGTATTGCTGCAGCAAGATAAATAGATGCTAAATTACAGTGCACAGTGTTGTTACATCACTTGAGCAATTTCTTCCAGCCTATTGCAGAAATAGGACTAGACCCATTAAGCTAATCATCTTATTGAAATTGCATTACTAATATTTAATTTAATGCTTCTTTTAAAATGTAGCAGCCCTCCTTCAAGAGCTAATTTTTCATGTGTGTGGCATAACACGTTATCTTAGGACTTCACTTGTAGCATGTGGCTAAACTGTGGTACTCTATTTGTGGTAAAAGTGACTGGTTTGAATTCTACAGATTGTTATGACTGCAAACGGCTACTTTAATCCAGAGGTACAATTTAGCTCTGCATCCCAGCATCCAAATGAAAATAAGAGAAGACAACTGAGGAATGAAATTTTGACTAAGGATACAGATACCATAATGGCTTATTTTACCATAGTGTTAGAACATACAGGGAGCAGCCAAAATTAATGCTGTTTCTATCAAAAGCTACCACTGGCAACTCTCATTATCATCCTTTTTTGAAGGCTGCCCCAGAAGCAGAAGCCACAGACAAAAGCTCACTAATACATGCATTAGAGAGAAACCATAGCACCTCTGCATTCCAGTTAAGTGTTAACCACGCAGGTTGGGAATGAACCAGTGTGAACCACTTGTATTATGAACGAATGTGAGAATGATGTGAACCACAATTTGGTGGTTCTTTTATTTGGTGAACTGAAAACTGGAGAGGAAAAAAAGCTGCTCCGAGTCAAACAAAAGAGCAGAGTTGGGCTGGGGAAAAGAGATAGTGAGTGATAAAGAAATATAAAGTCAATGAGAAAAAAAATCCAGAACTACTGCTACAAGGTGGGAAAGCTGTCAAAAGGAATCTTGCTAGCAACAAAATGCCTCATCAATGGTGCAATTTACAATTTCATAGCATGAAGCTGTCTCAAGAAAATGTACTAACCTTTTAAAATTTACATCCACTTTCTTTGATGGAAAATTTCCCCAAATTAGTGCAAAGACATAAATAGTTTCTACGTTCGTTCTACATTTACTTTTGTTTAAACATTTATATTATTATTNTCCAATGTATTTGGTAAAAATAAAATTATAAAGCCGTTTATAGTGCTGTTATAATTGACAGGATCCCTTAGGACAACACAACTAGCTGGATGCTTTATAAGCACCTTGTATCATGCATGTAGAAAGTGCTGGCCAAAAGGGGAGGTGTAAAGAGTTTTTACAGCTGGATGCCAGGTTTCTGGCAGCTCTGAGTGTCAGAGCAGTCTCTGATACAGCCCTGATATAAGACTAAAGCTGTACTTCAAAGGTCTGTGGGTATAACGCATTTGTACACATGCACAAAAACACGTAGTTCAATTCCTGGCTTAAATGTCTTTGTTTTATTGCTAATCCATATTGATACTTTTTAAGTAGGTCTTTGGATATGAGGATTGTAAATGCAAAGTGTTCAGGATGTTATGCCAGCAGGCAGTCAGGAAGATCAGAGGAATAACAAACAGCAAAACCCACATTGATAGAGAAGTTTGGTTCCTTACTAATTAACTACAACTGTGATTGAAGTTACTTGTTTTGAAGAAATCTATTCACATTTCTTCTTTCAAATTTCCTAGAAAAACTGTTTCATACCAGACTTTGTTAGGTACAGAAACATGCGGCTGAGACCTAATGAAAGGATTAGTCTCATACAGCACAGATTGAGTCACTTAGGCCTTTTACTGTGACAGGATAAACTGAGACTAAAACTTAATGCCTTTCAAGCCGTTAGGCAAGAGCTCAAAAGCACTTTCTAGCAGTTCCGATCAAAGCCTGCAAAGTTCTGATCCCTTTATTGCAAATAGTAGAAATATTTTAAAATATTATTCTGCAATCTAACCCCAAAACTAAAAATACCCGAATGTATTTTGGCCTTTTTCAGTCAGCTATTCTCTGATTTGAATGTATCTTTGCAGCAACTCCACTTCACTAAAATTGTCCCAGATGTGTGTATCAGTTTAACTGAAATTAGAACTGGGGTTAAAAACTGCATGCAAGTACATATTAAGCTAACTTGGAATGGTATTTAAAAATCAAAAAGACAGGCCAGGAGAGGGTTTATCAGAACTGAGACTGATGCATTTCTTCCTTGCTTTTAACTTCAGGATTAGAAAAATGAAGGACATGCTTTGCTTTGGAACGCCCTTATTTGCTTTTTCTTATTAGTGAAGATCAAAATGTACCTGACCCTCTTACAGTACCTATGCTGCTTTACTTTCCTGATGGTGCCGGATGATCCTGAACTAGAGCAGTCATTACTTGTATCCTTGTGTAAGTTTCCAGTAATAGTGCACTGTTGAAATATTTTCCCCATATTCTGTTTTTTAAAAGAATTCTACTTTACTTTGTAGTGGGGGATTCATGGGACAATGAAAGTAAATTGCTTTAGTAATCTTTTAGCCCCTGCAAATATGAAAGAAAGTAAACATGCTGATGGAGATACTCAAATATTCAAGACAGCTTCAATTCAACAAAATTGTAGCAAGAAAGCCCTAATGCACCTTCTCTTTTAATGGCATAAGTTCCTAGTTGTATCATTTGAAATAATTTCTTTTGCTGTTGTATAAAGCGTAGCTGTATATTTTCTTTTATGTTGCTCGGTTACAGATTTTTTTTTAAACGGCAGCATAATTGTGTTGCCTAATGAATAAATTATATAACACATTTAATCCTGATTGATATTTCAGTAAGGCTCAAATTATTCCTGCTACTAATTAATGAGCACTTCGGTATCTGCAAAAGATTATTTAACTAATCCAATGTATAGATTTTCTTGAGGCTAATTGTTAAGTTTAATGAACCAGATATCTCCCACTGAAGTAAGTGTCGTGTGTTCTTACACCAAGCAGCTAAAAAAGTTGTAAATCCCCTTGCACAATAGCAGTAGTTATGGATCAAAGCCTGTTCTGAACTGTCTTCTGCTTGTGTAGTGTCCTTGACTTTAATGGGAATGTGCAAGTAAAATACAGTTTTCTACTATGTTATGACTTCAAATGTGATTCTGTTCTCCTAATTTGTGTTCTGTTCAACTTTAGATAATTTTAATGATCAAAAGGAAAATAAATACAGTGAGGAAACTCAGATATGAAATTCAGTCTATCTGAAAAAACAGCTAGAGAGGAAGGCACTGGTGAGGATCTGTTTCAGGGAATGCGCGGATTACTGACTAGCAAGCAAAACCACAATAAAAGCCTTTTCAATACACAGTTTCTCTGGAACTTCCACATTTAAAGCCACAGACAAATTTAGCAGGAAAGAAATCCATTAGTAAAACAAAATGCAGCAAAGCAATTGAACACAACTGGAGTCCCAGACAGACCTGCTATCAGCTGCCATTGCTGGCGTGCAGCACAGGATAAGTTTAAGACAGCTGATGGTGAATTACAATGGGGAAATGGGGTAAAGCCACTCAGCCGTGAACAGCAGGAGCACACAAGATTAAAAGAGCAGTTATTTGCTTAGTCACATTTTTTGCTTCTCCTTGCTGACTGGAGTGCCAGATAATCCCCATCCAGATGTTACTTATGACATTGACTTTTTTTATAGGACTTAGTCAAAATGTCAGGTATCTGGAATGGAAAAAACCCCAACCAAATGAAAAACAACAAACCAACAAAACCCAACACCAAAAACCAAAACAAATAAGCAGACTAATTTGAAATAAAACATCATGTCTGGAAAAGTGGAAAGTTAGAAATTTGATGTTACTGAATTAGTGATGTATCATGACAGGCATGTTTGGAGGGTTCTCTATCATGTCATAAGGATATTGCTACATAACTTCTCGTCTGTCCCACCACCAGCAGCAGCAGGACTGACAGGAAGGGAATATAATAAAGGTGTTTTTTTTAAATCTTTGACTAAAAATCATGTTAATATATGTGGACTCTATTTATATGTTTTAAACTATAACTTGCTTTTGGATTATGTTTTTCAGTTTCAGTGCTCCTAATTTATTTTTTTTTTAAATTCCAAGGTACAATAGAAAGGCCTTTCCATAGCTATGAAATTTACCTTTGGCTAAAATCTTGCCATGCACTGCAGTGTCAAACTTTCTATCAAAACCTGTCCCTCTACAATTATATTAATTATTATAATTTTTTTATTTTTTACCATGAACCCACTTGAATTGGACTAAATAAAGGGGGTGAACCTTCACTGTTAAACTTTAATGGCAATTTCTATTTCTTCCTGGCAGTCTTCATTAATCCATTTGGAAAGGACTGAAAACACTTGAGTCAGGAAATAAGGAGAATATTCTTTAAATAATTTATTTAAGAAAATATTCCTCTAACTCTCAAGCAGTATTTCATTCAGTCAACTTATACATAAGACTTACTTTTAACCATGTTTTTCCTCATTTGCCAGCTTAGCTACACCAGTTCATTTTCATTCTTTTTGAGGTCTAGGCTCTGAAACAGTATTCTCACACACCTTAATCTTGGCCATATTCTGATCTTTTATATTTTCCCTTTCACATTATGCAACATCAAGCACAACAGATACCAAATACTCTATTACAGCCAGAGGATTACTGTTTCTGTGCCACATAAAAAATCATATGAAAAGCAGATTACTACCTAACTGTATGTTTCATAATATGGCAATGTTGCCAATATTTCTGTGCCTCGGTATTTAAGAGGTATCTAAATGATTCTTATAATCCATTTGTCTCTGTGTCAGGGAACATGGTTTCTGTACACAGGAATGCTTTTCTCAGCTTTTGCTTCAGGATATGATTGGGCATAGCCAAGCACAAGGATTAGCTGAGAAGAAATTAGAAATAAAGCATATTTCTACTTTCCTGATATTTTGAGGGGTTGCCTCTTGAAATCAAAGAACAATGCAAAAATTGTAGGACAGTATAGCAGTAGTACATTGTTCAGCTCATCAGCCCTCTATGGCATGGTGGAGTTGCATAGACAAAATTGGAAGGAAAAGTCTGACACCTTTTAGTACATTTGAACTCATGTGGAAAGGGCCGCAGGACAAACTTTGTAGAAGTGTCCAGAAGCATGAAGAGTAGTAATTGTAGCACATGTATTAAACTGCTTGATACCTGCCATCCAAGAATCTCGGTTAATTTTTTATATTACCCTGACTTTTTTATATTATCTGACCCCCCCCTTAACCAGATGGAAAAATACAGCAAAAGTATTCTTATTCTCAAAAAGTCTCCTTAGCCAAGTATTAATGGTATTAACTCCCTTAACCAAGTATTAATGATATTCCCTGATTATCCAGTAGTAGCTTTGCATGCATAAAACTTCTCTTTCCAGTAATGTGAAGTCGAGATCTTTCCTTAAATCTATGTGCTTTCAAAAATTTACTCTCTCTTTTTTCCTCTCTTTCTCTTGATTATAGAGCTTTAATAAATGATTGAAAAATGGGTGAATAGTTCTACATTTAACAACTGTTGTAACAGCCTGTGGTCTTTGCTAGAGTCACTGAGAACATTTTAATGAACAGGCATGATAATTTTCTTTTTCAACACCAGCATCAATAATAATCAGCTCAAGACAGAGGCCCTGGGAGGTAAGCCACAATTTGTGGCTGTATAAACACAATGAAACTCAGGAATGCAAAATCTAACTTTATTTCCAAAAGTTTGTGGACAGTAAGTTAACCGAATGCATTTTCTCAGTAACAGCTGATGAATTTTGGTAATAATAAACTGTGTCTGCAGTGTTTTCCCCTCTCATCTGTGTACTGTTCCATGAGACAGTTTGCCTTTTCCCATAATATACAGTTTAACACTGATGAGTTCAGCCCATGTACCACCTTTATCCTGAGTAACAGCTGTCTTGTGTCACAGTCCAGCTTCCCAAGAACTTGGACTATGATACAGTCAACTGAGATAACCACAAGTGTTAATGAACAATTTGAGCTGTGCCAGCACCAATGGTTACTACGACTTCTTGGAACAATGTTGGGCCAGCCAGCTGGATTGTTCTCAGAGTTTGGACTATTTTCACTCAATTCAGAGGGCTCCTCTGACCTCCCTTCTGTAGTATTAACAGATTTTTAATGGGACCTGGCAATGTCACTTTTCTCTGGCAAAATACACATTTCCCATGTCCTCTGTTGCATTCAAATAACCATATTGCAGTGGGTGAATTGCTTGTAAATAGCACTTTAGGGTAGGCGTGAGAAGATTGGTTCCAGGCTGTTGTGCCATACTGTTTCCTTGCAAACAGCTTTTTGGTATCTACGTGTAGCAAACTTCACCTTTCAGATCCCAACTACCTCACAGCAAGTCGCTTTCCATAAATGAAGTGGCAGAAGAGCTATTCCGCTGCCTGTCATTGCTTTCCTGTCGAAGGTGCATACATTGCACTTTGAAACCGTGTTGCTCTTCCTAAAATTTCCTCTATATGTTTGTTGCTCCAATATTACTGTTTCTTTTTCCCTATCGCCCATTTTTTCCTAGCAGGATTATAGGTGTTCCTCCACGGTGTCAACATTATCTTGCTTTAATTGCAAAACTTAAATTCTAGACTGATCATATTAATGGTTAAACTACTTAGTGAAAGTCACTTCAGTGACATTTAGAAAAAATTTGAATACTTACTTATCCCCAACTTCAGCATTAGTGGATGTTATTTTTGGTCACAGAGGTTATTTTCTCCTTCCCTCACCCATTTATTCTTCCCTGAACCTGCTGTAACACTGTCAGCCATTTCCCTGTTTAGCTCAATTTTTTACATTTGTTTTGAGCCAAGTGGAAATTAGGAAATTAAAATATGTAAGATATGATCCTTTCAACGGGCCACTAGTTTATTTTGCAAATACTGCAGTGAAATATACTTCCCTGCATAAAAATAAATTTAATTCAGACAATTGCTGCGGCACTTGTAAATGTTTAATGAAACTCTTGAAAGCTCTTTCCCATGTATTTGAGTTTATGGTTGATAAATTACAAAAAAAGAGTTCTTTCAGTGATCTTGTCACACTCTACAACTAGGATCGGGTATAAACACCCAGCAAATTGTCATGTAAAAATCCCCAAACACAACTATGTGTGTTATATGTCAAGGGGAGAAAAACAATGTTACAATTTGGTTTTCAAGTGCTTTCTTCTCTACAACTTCAGTGCCTTAAAACATAGCGACACGAAAGATAAGATCAGAATTGGTAACTCCCCCAGATTTTTTTCATGCATTTCCTTATTTACCCTGGGAACAGCTTTACAGACAGAGGTTGCTCTGCAGGCAGAATCAGAAAAAAAAATTTGATAAATTATAGAAGGGTGATATATTTGGGTGATATATTTATCTCAAGTCTTCACTTTGAGGAAATGTGGGCAGGCGGTTTCCCCACATCTCTTCAAACACAGGTGAAACAAATTTAAATAGGTCAAAACACTTATACCCTTCACATCTACCTATACTAGAAGCTTGTTTTTTCCAAGCAAACACCTAGTCTCCACCCCCTACTGTCCTTTTATAAGGATTGCTAGAACCACAGCCTAGTTACAGCCAGCTGTGTAAAACAAACTCTTCTGCCTATGCTAAGTGTTATTTAAGATATTGTCCATTGTGGGTAGAGATAACACCTGTATCTTCTGGGAATTGTACAGCAAATTATATACATCTGAAATTGCTTGTGTCCTCAGCTCACTGTAACAAGTCCCAAATCAACTGGTGATTGTGGTATGAACATACTTAAATCAAAATTGGGCAGAAATTTGAGAAATTACCAATTAAGTTTTCTTTTCTCTATGGTGATACACTATCTGATTTTTCCATTCAGGCATTAATTAGCATTACCTTTGCACATACAGTAAGGAGATAAAGGCAAGAGAAATAACCAAGTCCTGATGTTCCTTCAGGATAAGAAATTCAACCTTTTAACCAATGAAATATGTATAAAACAGTCTTTGAACATTGTAACCTTTCCCTTGCGACATGATCACAATGGCATCTGATCAGTTGCTACTTTTTCCAGTCATCAAACCATTCAGAGAATTAGTCAGAGCTAACCTTGCTTAGAAGTGGGCATGCCAAGTGGATTTCTAGAAGGTTACAGTAGCCAGCACTGCCCCCTCCTCATCCTAAACTAGAATTATGAAGCTTATAACCTCTTTACAACAGAGGCATTATCAACACTATTTCAAGCATGTGCGCATGGGCTGGTGCACGCCAGGGAAATTGTGGGCTTTATATGTCTTCGTTATCTATTTTAGGGTATTTGTATTATTACTGCAAAGACCTCACTGTTTTTCCTTGTTAAATATTTGTTTATGCAACCGTCCCCCTGCAGGCAACTGTGTTCATGGGATCCTTACTTTATAAGGAATTCAGTCCCATATGTTGCTCCTGGCGCTTTTTGCTGCTCTACTGGCACCTCTGCTGCTTGCCCTTTAACTGAAGTGACAATTAAATCATAGAAAAACAAATCTTAAGCTGTAACCGAAATCTCTCCAAGCCTGAGGCTAAAGCAACCAAGATCCCTTTTAGATTGTATTTAAAAGTTATGGACTGCATCTGGCCACATGACAGCAATGACATAAATCCATAGGTTCCATGAGAATTTCAAGACTGACTTTCTTCAGCTCAAGGAAAGCAAGTTTTGCCTGATGTACAGAACTGCTTTGATGTTAGCAGGAGTACAAAACATTCAAGATTAATTAGAGCTCAAAGCATAAATGCAACAAAGGGAATTCCCTTCCCTTCTGTTCTTTCCCAATAGAGAGAGGGAATTCCCTTCCCCTTCTGTCCCCTCTCTGAGCAGGGAGGGAATCCCTTTTCTATTCTTACTCATGGTGACGATTCTTTTCTCTTCCTAAGAGCAATGGATTTTTTTTTTCCTTATTTCCCCTTTCCCCATTACAGGACTAAGGGCTCCCTGTTTTCCCATAATTTCTCTCTCAGAGGTAAGGAGGGATTCAGACACTCACTGTACCTGTTTTCTGTTTTAATATTTCAGTATGATAATTAATTTTATGTGGGGTGGGGTTTTTTTACTTTTTTTTTTACCCCTCTGAGTGCAGCATTTTATCCTACAAAAATATGAAACCAGAAAACCACTTGAAATTTGGTTACTGGCAGCTATGATCTAAATATAACTGCATCCACTTCAGTATGGCTAATTAATAATTAATACAGAGAATGGGGTTTAAAAACAAGGCTGAACACCAGAATCCATATTTCATTAAAGGGGCTTCTGCTCCAGTCTAAAGCACACCCCAGCTACAGCTTCTAATGCAAGAATTTAGTTATTCTCACTGGAATTGACTAAAATAATCAGTCCCCCCACCCCGCCAGGAATTACAGAATACCATGAACTAACAAATTATTTCAAGTTCAGTTTGATGTAGGATGATGGCCCAGAGAAACCACCACTAATGTACAGATTAAGTTCCATTTCAGTTGTATACCACTGAAGCGAGCTTTGTGTTTCCCTTCACAGGGTAATGAGTTTCACCTGTGTGATTAAAACTAAAGAATAATGGATGATGATGTGAACTTTGTTCATTTACTATAGTACTTGTTGTTGGGTTTTAATAATTTAGAATATTGCAGATCATAGACGGAGCTGTTCTATGATATCTTTGCTAAAAAATAATGAGGTAACATTAATCTGAAACTTCATTGTAATTTATGTCCTGAGGCTGAACTTCCAATGAAGAATGCATTTTCTCTGGTTTTAAATGAAATGCTCTTTTTTTTCTCTAACTGGTTTTCAACATCCAGGGCACAGTCAGCAAATTTTAAATGTAAATTTCTAAAACATGAAGCCAAGTATAGTAATAATTTAAATAAAAGAAGAAATACAGGAAAATAATTTAAACCCCATAGAATATCTGCAGGAAAAGAAAGACAGCCTTTACTCCTCAAACCAATCTTTTCCTGATTGACTGTTCACTGTTGTTTTCTTTAGGCATGGCTGTTATATTGCTAAAAATATCATTAATATTTCACTCTAAATGTTTATAGGAAAAGATTGTCTCTTAGGAGCAAATTCTTGTACAAGTGAAATTATAAGCCTGTTGACTCTATCCACTTTCTGCCCAGATTAGTTGACCAGAGATCAGCTCAGAGATATCTATTCTCAGAGATAAAGCACCACTATTGACACAAAACCCCTGCTATATAGTCTTTATACTTTAAGGACTTTTAACAGAAACAAAAATCTGGGGCAATGTCACCTTTAAATATGTTGTCATCAGCTATTCACTCATATCTTTAGAAAATCACGGTAGGAGGTATATTGCAAATATGGTAAGAGCAGGTTGATGAAACAAGTGCAGTGAGTATAATCAGACCATTTTCAACATTTCCATTTAAAAAATATATAACATTTTACTTGTGAGGGTAAATAGATATAAATCTTGCACTATTGAAGTGCAGCATCCTCTATTAAAAAAAAAAAAAAAAAA
>VXBC01007018.1:1188993-1313227 GCA_013399945.1 Ploceus nigricollis
AAAAAAAAAAAAAAAAAGATTGGTCAGTCAGGTTCAGGGAAACCAGTAAGTACCATCAAAGAACTGAGAGCAAGACAGAAGCCAGTCACATCTGAATAGCAGCTTACTAGGTTTGACTTTCACAATCTCAATTCCTCCTCTTGAGACACAGTTCACTATGAGATCCTCAAACATTTTAAGCATCTTTCTGAGCCAGTCTCAGCTGGCTAGAATTTAAGGCTCAAATGATCTCATTTGTGAGTAAACTACACATCTGAGTCAATGTGTTACTCATAAAAGTTGGGATTTTCAAGTGAAACGTCAGCTAAATTATCATCTTTTGCTGTGCTGTTGCCTTCATATTTGTAAGATCTCAAGCATTTTTATATCTGGAACAGCATCACTTCAGTAGAGAAGTACACTGTCCTCTCCATACATAATTGTAATGAAATCATAATCAGGAACATTCAATGTAATTTTAACCTGGTTTAGTTTGTTGGTTTTTTTTTTTTTTTGAAAATTATAAGAATTCCAAGAGATATCAGTTAGGCTTTTCATTTACTGCTGAATTACCATTGTTTTGAAAGCCTTTTATTTACAGAAACATTCATAATCTGTATTTCCCTTGGTGTCATATCCTCATAATTTCCCATTGCTGTCTCCAGTTCTTAAAACTGAAAAAAAATCAACAAAATTTATCCTTTTTTTGGTGCTTCATACAGTGAAGAAAAGGTAAAAATATGTGAAGGTCACATGAAGGTTATGTCTCTAGGGAAACTCTTAAAGTTGTGCAAATTCTGTACATGCAAATGTGCAATTTCTGTACATGTAAATGTTGTGCATGCAAATAGTCAACAAATTTTCAATCTGGTTATTCAATTACTGTCAGCCCTCTGAGGGCTGCTGAGCTAACCCTACTGGCTTTGACATACAACAATTGTTACATGAAAAAGACAGTGTTGTCTGAGAACTAATTTGCTGTGAGTTTCTTTGCTCCTTCTAATCTATGTTTATCTAGTCACATTTTCTGTAAAGAATGTTCTGGCCATTGATACAGGTTTGCATGCAATGAAAGGGCACTCAGCTTTGTGATGACCATCTGCAAATCTGCTTTGAAGAACAGCTCTCCAAGGCCTACACTAATATAAATGTGATGAATATTCATCTTTCATGAACAAATATTAGTGGTTTTTGCTTCCTATTTATCTATTCTTAAATTATGTGAATGGTAGGGCAAAAAGGACTGAATTAAGGACACTATCTTCAAAGATGTTTATAGAATGATGAAAGTTCCTATTATCCTCTGCTGTTTACCTGTAATACTACTGGTCCTCAAGCATAAGTTCTAGTTACATTCTTCTGCCTCGAAATCAGTGGACCACTAACCCAAACCTTCTGGTTCACAAAGACCCAAGCAAATTACAGATACAAAAGACAAATACACAGATAGCACAGTACCAGACAGAGTGCTACTGTTTCAGATGGCAGCCTTTTTCTTTCAGTAGGACTTGATCTCTCCAAGCACCATTCATGTCCTTATGGTCTAATCTCCCATGCAAAGAACTCCGCGAAGGCGGCGCGGCGGCCGCAGCAGCCCCGCGGCGGAGGGAGCGGCCGGCCCGGCCCTGCCCCAGCCGAGCCGGGCGGGAGGGAGGCAGCTGCTCCCGCTATGTACAAACAAAGCCCCGGTTGCTGTAGCAACCCGGCAGTCCTGAGCGAGCTCCCCGGCACGGCCCGGCCCGGCATCCTCCCCCGCGCCGCCCGCGGGGCTCCTCGCACGCTTCATCCCCTTTTGGACAGCACGCCTCGGGATCTGCGCTGATCCAGCCCGCTGAGGTGAACGGCGCCGGACGCGCTGCAGCTCTGGCACATGATAAATGCGTACGGCTCTGCGGGCCTGTCACGGGCCCAGCCCTGCGAGGGCCCAGCTCTGCAATACCTACCAACAGGACGTGCTTAAATATGTATATTGTGCATGTACATTGGTAAGGTAAATTTGGTGAAACTGAATTTACATAGCCTTTGAAAAGAGAGATGGACTGTATGCAACAGCGTGCTGTGAATTTTAATGCTTTCTTTCTAAAATTCAGCATCTATAAATTAGGTTCTGTCACCAAGCTTGTTTCATTCCTCAATTATCAAGACAGCATTCCTAGATCCACAATACCTAATATTTGTGTCAGCTTTTGCAAGAAGCAAGAATCCAGAATAAAGAAACACACCTTTTTTTTTTCCTCTTTGACAAATATATAGGACCTAAATAACAGGCCAAATTAAAAAAAAAACCACTAGACTTATTATAATGACATTACTTAGATTGTTATTATAATTAGCATTAGGTATTTCAAGCATAAAATGTATGTTTGCGTGAATCATGCTAAAATGTCCCTCTTTTTTATGAGCTTGGAACATGATGCTTTGAGGAAGATGATCAAGAGAGATTTGTGTGCTGAATTGGGTACTCACAGCTACATGGAAATCTCATATTATACGTTTAGTTCATTGTGAACAGATAATCTTTTCATGTCTCTGACCAGGAGTATTTTAATTCATGGTCTCCTTTCAATTGATGGCTATCAGTGACAAACTCATGTAAAAATGTTCAGAATCCATGGTCACCCTATGTTACTTCATTAAAATAGAAGGAATTGTATCTTTTACTGATCCATTTTTTCACAACATATCAAGATAGAAACACTGCACTGGCTAAAAAAAAGAAAATAAAACACTTTCACTGATATTTGAAAGTTTGTCCAGCTGTCATGAAAGAGCTATTGGTAGGAAGAATGCTAATACCACATCAAAACTTGGCATACAGGAAAACTGATACTCTGAGCAATGTACAAATTTTCATTATGCTTATCTGGACTGGCTCTGATAGCTGGCTCTGCTTATCAGGAAGGCTCAAAGTAAAGATGGATATTTTCAATTGAGTATTGGTGAGACCTTCTCAAGTGAGACCAACATTGTTCAAAAAGTTCTCATATATTCAGTCATGATTTTTTTAGACATTCATTGTCTCTGATATCTTGAGCTAGAAATTAGATGCCTAACCTCTAATGAAAGGCAACAGTAGATAGACTTTTAAGTACCAGCCTTTGCTGGGACTTATAAAATACATCCTCAAATGTAATTAGTTCCAATTTATTTAAATAGTACTCAGTTCAACAGCAAATGATTCCACAGTTAAATTTTTAACACGAATTACTCATCAAAATTTCCATCAACCCTTTGACATTTCTTCTCAACAAACAGTAAGATAAAATTTAGATAATTGAGTATCCTTACCATCAGGATCAGTTTCAGCAATTTGAGCTCCTGTAACCAAAATGTTCTCAATTGTGTAACAAACAATATCCTAGCCTGTCTCTCTGCATCACTAGAAAGCACTCAGCTCTACTAATGCCTTACATCGAAGAGAAGATTTTGTTTTTAAAATCAAGATATATAACACACAGCCTTGCTGCCCCAAAAAATGAGACACCAAAGAAGATTCTTTATTATTATTATTAGGTTAGTATTAGTACTAGTATTAGTATGCATCAGCACAATTAATCTAGGGGGTCATTGACCTATTTCCTTTAAAAACATTTTACAATGCTTATGGAAAATGACACTGAGTCCAAATCCATTCAGTGCATTTGAAGACCTGGATGAAACAGATCTTCGGGAACAAAGAAAGCTTTAACATAGATTATCAAATAATCACCAAATTATACAGAAAAAGTGCTATTACCATCCTGACCAGATGTAAACCAATGAACTAGAAATGAATGCACCAATTTTCCATTACTACTCTTCTCCTGAGTTAGGTGACCACATTATTAATGTATAAAACTGCAAGGACGCGATGAAATTAATTTTATGCTCAGGCTTTCCAATAGTTTCTTTTCAGAGAAGTCTTTATAGGCTGAAAAACTCTTCTAAATTTCAGTTAGAGTAGGATTCAATGGCAAAGTGGAATTAGACGTAGTGTTTGCATTCAGGTCAAATACTGTCAAACAGTAGTTTCACCTAGAAATAGTGATAAACATTGACTTTGCACCAAACTATGACTGATACGTAAATAACGCATGTACCTATATAGAAAAAAATAAAATAGAGAGCAACCATGGTTTTAATGACCCTATTAACTACAGAGTATTACATTCTCTGTCACCGTCTTGAATTTAGAACAGATCTGAATCTGTTCTAAATTATGGAAATGTAATTTTAGAGAACACTAACGTTATGAAGCCTCCTGGGTGCCACACCTCAAAAACACTTCCGAGATTCAATGTGTGGCCTCAGCTTTGGGATCTGTGAATACACAACCACCAGTCACCTCTTTTGAGATGACATCAGCGATGGCATCTCTAGCTAGGTATCAAAGCTTGCTTTTCAGTGAGATGCATTTCTAACTTTAGACTCTATATCAGCAAGTTCTCTAAAAATATTACATATTTCAAACGCACAGAGTATGAATAAAGAAGTGTAAAGTGCATATAGAAAAGTAGCATAATCATAAAGGAAAAATCTTAAGCCTTGCTGTAAACTTTACCAAATTTAGGTCTCTTATGGCCCCAAAACTGTACTTTCCCCCCAAAAGACCATTATGTCATTTATTCTTATTCATTATTCTAATACCTTCTTGTCTAAACTTACAAAATACACAACAGCTTCCTACAGCAAAACTTACAGTGTATAGGAGACCAGAGTCACCCTCCCATTCACACCGTGTAACTGGCAAACCAAACAGGTCACAGATGCTTTTACAGTGCTTTGGCTGGGTCAGGAAGTTTGACTGTGGCCAAGTATTCACTTGAAGTCAAGTGTGAAACAGATCCAAACCACTAAGACACTTCTATCATTCTAAACTAAAGGTAGTAAGGAGTCTTAGAGCTTCTGAAGAGCTCAGTTAACACTTGCCCTCTCACACTATAGCAGACTGCACTACCAAGGATATATTTATTTTTAAAAATCAAGAGACCTAGTACTTTTTACAGTTTACTTTCACATATTTTACTTCCATAGTAAGTATCATAAAGGATCAGTTCAGCTGAAAAGACAGGATGTCCCCTTGTTATACCAAGAGACAGAATGGTTTGTCTGTGCACCCACTCTCTGGGTCCCTGGAAGCATCGCTCACAAGTATGCTTCATTACATGAAGGAGAATCTCTTGCATTTCTAGTTTTAAGGCATTACTATGAAAAGATCAGGAACCACATTCTGCCCTTATTTGCACTCCTTTATGGTTTATATCAAAGTCATGGTGAGCTCCATGTCTCATGCTAAGGTAAATCAAACATTTTTAGTGAGTCTCGTAATGCCACATCCTAATCCCTCTATGGAAGCTTCTTTCTCTGGAGACATTTGAAATGTGTTTATTAGGAAGACCATATTTATATCTTCAGGGAAGCCTGTATACAAAATGGAAAAACCTTGTAGGGCAGATGTTGCAATTGGCTAAAAGACTGAAACCAAGCTTTGTTTTATGCAAACTAGAGCGTGAACATTTATCATGTAACTAGGATTTAAAAGAACAGAATGAGAGAATAAAAGGATAAAAAATGCATGCCTCTTTACACCCCTGTGCTATATTATGAAAGCATTAAGAATGTAATAATTGACATTTTATTCTTGCTGGTCAATGACAGCTTTTAAAAGCTACTCCAAATGCTGGTTCAGCAAACTGTATTTAAACTTATTATTCAATGGCACACATCAACATTCCACCTATGTTAAATGTTATGAAACTGTACTTTTTTCAATATAACTAGAATAATCAATCACATTCATTCAGCTAGCATGGCCTGCAGGGCAGTGGAGACTCTGCTGTTGGAACTTAAGGTACACATGAATTAAATGTAGAATGCTAACATGTCACTAATGTGCTCAGATAATCTAATGTTATATCTCATATTGTATGATAGGCTTTTGGAACCTTCACTCTTGGAAACAGCAATGACCCATTAGACTCCAAAGCCTGAAAAGAAATTAAATTCCTTGTCAGAGTTTAATATAAATTGTAAA
The DNA here is from genome assembly GCA_013399945.1 of Ploceus nigricollis. Classification (NCBI taxonomy): domain Eukaryota; kingdom Metazoa; phylum Chordata; class Aves; order Passeriformes; family Ploceidae; genus Ploceus; species Ploceus nigricollis. Next base: position 1,194,986 of record VXBC01007018.1, read on the forward strand.
TTTCTGAATTTCATCAATCAATCGTTTTCCAGATATTCTGGACACACCTATTGGTAATGGCTAACATAAAAGCAAAACAAAACAAAACAACCCAACAACAAACAAACAAACAAACAAACAAAAAGCCACACTACTAACCAACTAACCAGCCAACCAACAAAACCCAGCTTTCCTACATTTGTGATCAAGAGTACCCAGATGGCCAATGGTCACAGCATGTTTATACCCAAGTTCCAAGATCTTCTGTGATCTTGTTGAGACTATTTTCAGGTAAGGGAAGAATGAAGAAAAAACAAGGTGAAAAGAAGTGTTTGCCACAAAACAAACCCCATGGACAATATCAGCAAGATTTTGCAGAGTTGCAGCCACACAGGTTTCACTTCAGTGAAAGGAGAAGTGAAAATAACATGTAGGGTTCACTGAATCCAGAAGAAAGACCCACACAACCACTATCAGCTCAGAGTCTCATGTTTACCCAATGGAGAAAAACTGTTAAACATTAACACCAATCAACATACTAGATCGATCACTGTAAACTATATAGAACCATGTAGTTCACATTTAGGTCAGAGCACCTGCTCTTAACTTCCTGTCCCTGTTCCTGGACTTTTGAATGTCCTTTTCTACATCGATGAGATAGAGGGAAAGGAGATTGTTTTTATTATTCTGTCATCATTCATCACACCCTAGCTGTATAAGCAGCTGATGCTTTATTTTTTTAGTAATCTAAACAAAGAGAAAAATCTGGTGTTTCTGCTTTTGATTTGCCCACAGGTGAAATACAAAGGGCCAAACTGACACTTAACATTTAAGTCATAGTTATATTGCAAGAATGTTTACAGTGGCAAGGACGACAAGGACTGTCAGCACTCAAAAATCACAGAACTGATGATAACTGAGTAAACGGTTTTGAGAACACTGGGTCATCCAAAAGTCATTATTTGGCATATCAATACATCTCATTATCTCTCATGTACTACTTCGACATGAGGACAACTTCAGAATACATAGTTCTAATACGTGAACAATGCAAATGGTTTGGATCATGGGTCCTCTATTCATTATTTAAGAAAGTCTCAACTTCTCTACCAAAACATCTTACTGGCTTTTCAGAATGGAAGTCACTTGTGATATTGCTATAGTGCATCATAAAACATGAGATTAATTTTCTCTCTTTAGATGTCAGTGCTGTGTAAGTAAATTAAGTTTGCATGCTTTAGCATGATGCTACCTGATGGTTTGGTTTTGTTGAGTGGCATATAGCTAAAATTTTTCGCAGCATTATTTGTCCAGAAGCAGGACTGACAAAAGCTGAGATGATCATGTTAAATTTGACAGTCAGGAAGATAAAAAAATAACATATACAATATAGAAAATATGTGTGCTCTATTTTACAATGTACCAAATAGAAAGAATAATGGCTGGAAACAGACATTCTCAGTATTTATATTCCAACTAAAGAGTCACATTAAAGTCGTTTTTATTTCTAATAAAAAGTCATAAATATTGCAGTAGCAACATAGATGACAGCAAAATGACTTTTATTGGCCCATGAAATTCTTTTGATGGTGTGTATTCAAGTCAGCAATTCACAGACCAGAACATCTGCACAGGAGATATTTTAGGACAATTGTTGACCCTTTTCAATTACATACCACACAGTGAAATGGGTACTGTGGATGAATACTGAAGGACAAGGACTAAGCTATATGACACTGACATGTAAGTTTGTACTTCAGTTATTTCCACTGAAATTCCTCTACAGAGAGTCAAGGCTGCCAAGCTCTATCAGTTCAGCTGGTAGTACTAAGAAGTAAATAAGAAAATAAAGTAAATAAGGTGTAATCAGAGGACATATAGAAAACAAGACAAGTTAAGCACTATGTGTGCCAAACTTCTTTTTTTAAACTGTGAAACACATCAAAGAAACTTTCACTTTAGTCTGATTTCTGTGCTGCTTACCTTTAAACCTATCATTATTAATATCTTGCAGAAAAATTGAGACTATCCAATAAGAATCACAGAAATGAAATTATTCTACCAGTGTACATTAAAAACAGGTCTAAAAGCAGGCAAAACTTTTGGTTAAGAAAAGGAAGATACACTACTGAGCATAAACTAATTTGGCTTTTGACATATTTTTATGCACTGAGTTGGACAGATGAGGGAGCTATATTCCATAATTTAAAGCTGGACAGTGCATTTAAAATACAGTTTATATATAGAAAAAGTGTGAAGCACCATTACTCTATGGGAAAAATATATGGCTGTATTAAAGAGAATAAATTGTTCTTTCCAGTTTCATCAAGATACATTTCTCACATGACCCTTAAGTTCTGCGAGCCTGCACAGGAATATGAAAGAGTAGACTTTAGCCAAATGGCCACCATTCCTCAACTTGTTCCTGAAAGAACATGTCATGACATGACATGACAGTCTTGGAACAAAATTCACAGAAGAGCAGGGAGAAGACATACTCATACTCTACAGGACACTAATTTAAATCTTAAAGCCAAACTCTAGTTATCTATGGAATGACTCCTATAAAGAGCATTATAAGCTCATCCTCACTTGAGGTAGTGGATACCCCCTTCTTAGAGGTTTATATTGTTGCATTTTTATCCTCCCCCACAACTCTATATCTATCAACACCTAAAGTTATTAATTTGTAGGATCTATCATAAAAAATAGTGCTGCTTCTAACTAAACAAAATATTACTGGCCAGTTCAAATACTAACATTACTTTGCCTTTGTAAACAACAAAATGAAGGCGTTTGCTAGATTGCCAGTGAAAAGTCCTTAAATATTTATTTAATACTATCTCTATGGAAAGGGGCCTTTGTTTCATTATAGGCTCACACCAACACACTCCATTTTTAACAGATAATTAGGTACTATATCCTTCAATATCAGATGCTGTTTTCAGTCCAATATAGTATCCTCTTACTCTTCTTTTTTTCCAAGGGAGCAGAAGATAAACCATTCTGGCACTAAAAGAGTCGTCTTCTTAGCTTAAATATTCTACAGGGGTCTTGTAGCTTAAATATTCTACAGGGGTCTTGTATTTCTGCCATGGGTATGTAGAACATACCCATGGCAGAAATATGTATCTGTCCATATCACGGAGACTGACTTTATTCTTTTCTCTGAAACTATTTCTCTGCAATTGTGCAGATCCTACACAGCTAAAGAGTTAATCCCTCTTTTACTTACACTCAGTGAACTCACCAGTTTGGGATTTTTATTTTCTTTTAAGACATGGGAAGAGAAAGAAGACCTATCCTCTTGTTAAACTGCTAGCAGTTTTGCTGGATGATAAATGAACTTTTTTACTGTCTTTTTCCTGGTTTCAATTGTGTTTATTATCTGAGTACTCAGGTCATATTGCAATTACTGTTACTTTGAAAAAAACTTCAAAGTAAAAGGAAAATCAGGTGCTTGCCTTAATATGAGTCTTGATGTATACAAGTTTTGATCTCAAATAGTTTCTTTTACATGACTGATCGGTTTTTTTCCATTGTATTGAAAAAGAGTATCATCTTTTAAAATGCTCTCTCAAGGGATTCCTAACACTTGACTGTCTCGTATCTCAGCCTAGCAAGAATCCCTTAAATATACCCAACTCACACTCAATGTACATAGGGGAGAATTTAAATAATTAATACAGAATATTTTCTATAATACAAAAATCCTCATTGTATACAAGTCAAGTAGCACCTAACTAACTCTCAGAAAATCTTCTCTTTATGCTGACACTCAAACATGTATAGGAATGAATGACATTCTGTCCATTATTACCCAAGCATAGTCAAAGCATCTTAAGAATTTCCTTCAAAGATTGCATTCCTTGGCCATTGACAGGTTTCTGTTTGTTCTGTTTCTCAATCTACAAGTATCACTGACTTCAATTTAAGTCTTACTGATTCCAGCAGATGCTTTCTGAACCGCCTTTCAGTCAATAGGCTTCATTCTAGGGTTCAGTATTGTATGTACAGAGTATAGACAATCCTGAAAAGTTAGAGCACCCTCAGGCTGCTCTTCCAAGGGTGTGGCTCTCTTTTCTCAGAATGATCTTATTTACTTTTCTTTGGAGCATTTCTGTAGTCCAATAGTTTTCTGCGTTTATGTTTCATTTTCATTATTATCTCCACTTGCCTTTTAGGTGAACAAATGCAGCAGAGTGTGACTCAAATGAAAAATAGTGATTACATGTGTTCCCTGTGCAGTTCTTCCACTCTATAATTATCCTCATCTTCAAAAGCTTTTCCTACCACAGCTAAGCTAAATCTTTCAAGCTGTAGATCTTGTCTTTTTGGACATAGGGATGGGTTTATAAATTTCCTTTGTTCCATCATATGTCACATATATTAGCAATTTGATTTCCTTTTAGAGCGCTAGATTAACAAACTCAGTTTGCTATATCTTCAGAAGTCGTGCTTCTCTATCTCTAATTATCTTTAACCTGTCTCATCTCAACTATCTTCAGCTCATCCACATCTGACATTCTGCAGCCCTTACTAGCCTGCTATCATCTGCAAATTGAAGTGGACTTTTCAAACCATTAATGAACTAAGTTAGATAGATTATTCATATATTATTAATAATAAGGCATGTTAACCTCTCATCTGACTAGATAAGAGGTCATTATGCATATAACCAAAATTTTCCTGTGTAATTAATTTGAAAATTTTTGTCATGTTCAATGGCCTTGAGATTGTGCAAATTCTAATATTCTGTTGCAGTTTAAAAAGCTTCCCATGAAAAACATCTACCATAATGAGATCTTTTTTCCCCCTTTTTCAGCCCTTGAATGACAATATAAGTTTAGGTTCAAATGACAGCTTAGCTGACTTTCAAGGTTTGTAGGATTTGGTAATTTTCCTCTGTATTAAAACACTTACATATTCACTTTTGAGTTCCCATGTGATATATGTAAATACTTGCCTCTCTAAGGCAATAATGTGTTATTAATCAAATGACAATTCTCCCAATGACAGCTAAAGAATCTGACACATTTAAAGTATTCTTCTTTATGCGTACTATTTTCTGTAAACATTTCTTGACTATTTGTGTATTTTAGTTAATTTTCCTTCTTTATTTGTTATTCAGTCTAAATGCACGTAATTTGTCCCATCAGCCACATGACATCAACTTTGAAAAAAGGCAAGTAATGAATAACCATAGGGAATGCTGATGAATGAAGACCTGCTGAATTATTGCATAAATATGCTGCATTTGAAACAAATATGGGAATTCCTATGGGCTAGCTATTTTTGAAGTATTGCTACAAATGTCTTTTGGTGACTAAGTGAAAATATACAAAACCAGGGGTAAAATATCATGACTGAGCCATCCAGCTAGTTGGATTTTGAATTTATATGTGCAAGTAGTAACCTTCAACCAGCTTTTCCTAGCTCTAAGACCTAACACCTGGGCTACGAATATTAAAAAACTTAAGGTTCTAGAAAGTATTGTAGCTGCTTTAGTAATTGAACAAGTAGGTAATTAAAAATACATAGGTAAATAAACAAGTAGATAAAAATTTAGCAAAATTAATCATGAAAGTATCAGTACTCTGAAGCATACTACCCCCAGCCTTGAGTTTCTGATAAAAGTTCAAATACCACTCCAGCTATCACAATCAAAATCTGGTTCTTTAAGTTTAAACAACTCAAAGATTACTATGAACATTTACTAGTTAGCTATGCAAATCATACTTTACTGGGAATAAGGAGCCCGTATGAAAAAAACCATAAAGGCAGTGTTCCAGCAAGAAGACCTAAATTCTAAGTATACTTTTCCCATTACTCATAGGAAATAAGGTTAAAATGAATATTCTAACATTCCAGACAAGTGTAATAATGGATTTCACTTTTTTTTTTTCTCCTACACCTTAGCTTGCATCTACTCACTTTAGTGAGGGTGACAAAACTCTTGTTAAGTTTTACAGGTACAGGAACAGACCCACTTTTTTGCAAATGTCACTCAGACCAACTAGAGGAAAGAGAAAAGAAACCACTACAAATCCCACAAAACCCACCACTCTCAGAGTACTTTGAGGCATGCATTGAATACGTATCAGAACAAGTGATTGTTGGCTGGGGATTAAATTGTAATTTTTGTCTCATGATACGTTTCTTTATTTCATACCCTGCACAATACAGGGGAGCTAAACGTTTTTTGTATTTAAATCTTTGCTGGCAGACAGACGATAAGTCACATCTAAGGACAGAAATGTACTGAGCAAAACCTCAAAGCTGTTTTGAAAAATAGTTAGGCTTACCTTCTAGTTTTATAACCAGAAAAAACTCAAACAAACAACAACAACAACAAAAAAAAAAACAAAGTATAACCAAAAAGTTAAATCTTCCTCTCTTTTCTCTCTACCCTGCTCCAGGGCATAAGTCAGTCATTCAAAAATTAGCCAAATGAGGTCAGGGTTTAAAAAGATGTTAAAAGTTGTCAGGTCCAGACCTTGTTGATACAGGTGTTGCTGCATACACACTGGTGGTTTGCTTTGGATTGTTTTAGATTTCTCAAGTAATGGGAATTCCAGGCTGCCTAAAACTCTTATTCTGTGGTCTAGCAGATGTCAATGAACACTTCTAGATGTATCCAGTGTTGGAATAAATTGATGGGAAAAGAATATCTCAGAGCATGAGAGTTGAGAAAAGCAGATTTTAGTGAAAAAGATAAGTGATAAAATATACTGGATGTTAGAAATAGAAACACATACCAGGATGAATGAAAATTAATGAAATATTCCCATAACCAAACAGTCTGCATAAACTTTAAAATCCCATAAGGGAGAACTTGTGCATGGGAAACAAGAAAGCTGTTCTTATCTCATAAAATCTTTGTTAAAGATGAAATTCAGTAGAGAATTCCAGGCATTCATGAATACCAAAGCATATAATTTTTTGCAACATTGCCTGTCTATTTACATAGAGAATTTATAGCAAGCTTCAGGCAACACAGTCAGAGTGGGGTGAAAAAAGTAAATTCAGAGTTCCTCTGATTTCTCTTTGCACCAAGTATGAAAAGTTGTCATTGGCCTTTCTGTTGTATAATTTCAGTCCTTTACAAATTCAGAGGAGATGATCCAATGCAAAGGAAAAAATAATTGCTATTTGCCAGCACATAGTACTTTGGAATTCCTTACCATGAGGCTGATTATCTGAGAAATGGAGTCTTTAAAACTTTCGATAAACAAAAAAGCTGTCTCCACAGCTGGGTTCTTCTTGATATTCAGTGCAAACTGATAAATTTTGTTTTAATTTTAAGTTTTAGTAATGTGTGAAATAATGTTTTAAATACAAAACAGACTTCATGACTGCATTTTCTCATCAAACATAGCAAGAATTCAGCTCTGTGCCTGCATGTTATTTTTATGGTATGTTGATTCCATTGAAAACAGACTTAAAAATATAATGTCTGTAAAAGGCAGCAGAGCAAGATGCAACTATGTTAATTGGAACACAAAAAGAATGCATGGGTTTGGTTTAAGTAAAACACTTTCATGGATAATATATTTCACAGCTTAAAGAATACATTTTCAGGAATAATATATTTAATTATTGTAATAATATACACCAAAATAATACTTCCACTGCACTGTGTTTAGTTATTACAGAGCTATAAAGGCATCCTTAATCCATTTTAACAGGGCTCTGTTAGAGAACTGGATTTGTAAAAGAAAGCCAAGGCATTTAGATCAAGGTACATGACATTCTGAATGGAATAATAACAAAACTCCTAACAAAACAAATAACAAAAAAAAAAAAAAAAAAAAAAAAAAAAAAAAAAAAAAAAAAAACAAACAAAACCCCAAAAACCTAGAAGACAGCTGTGGCAGTGTAATTTTAGCTACTTTTGGGAATGGACCAGAAATGAGTTTCAAGTGGGATTATGAGAGTGTCATGGGGCAGCAGGAAGGTTGGCTTGGCTTAAAGATCAGTCATTAGTGCAAATGGCTTTTAGTAGCTGGTGATGAAAAAGCTGTGCTTGTCTAACGGTCTGGATTATTCTGCTTGTTAATGTGACATAATTATCCAGTGGACTGCAATTGCCAAGAAAAAAAATATATTACTCTCTGTATTAAGAATTTGTAGCTTGTCTCTGAACAAGGACAAAAGATCAATGAAGATTATGAACCTCCCCATGCCCTTAAAATTATATGACAAAATTAAAGAAGTGATTTGATACTCTTAGGTACATAGCACTCATGCATCACTTAATCTTTTTCACACAGAATGACTGTGTCTGTCCCTGAACAGGTCTAATACCAGACCTCCATCAGTCATTGGTGGAGGATCATTATTTTCCTCAGAGAAACGTAAGTGAAAATGTAGAATATCACATATTTTCTCCAACTATCAACACAAACTTAGCTTATTTTTAAAATGAAAATTCTATCCATATATTGAAACAAAGTGAATGTTTTCATTTGCATGTTTTCACAGAATGAGCTACAATAATTTATTATATCCTTAGCACAGTTCCCAGTGATCTCAAAAGGAGCAAAATATTGTTAGTGAGACACAGAAGGCACTGAAAACTACTGCTAGCTAAATAATGTACTGCAATTGCATGTACAAGCTTATAGCACATGTTCAAACTCATACTTAACTAACTTCAGCACTGTAAAGGCCTGCATGAACATTTTCATTCAATAAAAGCACAGCATTTTGTGGTTAAAACCCATGATACTATTTATCCACTTGGAGCATTTTTTTAAGTTAAAACTGAATAATAACATGAATGTGTTTCCTAGGTAGAAAAGTAAGACAGCTTAAAACAATGGAATGCTGTTCAGATGCTCACATAAATGAGTACACAGCCACCCTGAAAGGTCAGATGTAGTTAGAGGACAATCCACAAAGCATCGTTTGTTTCAGCAGATTTGGTATGTTTGACTCAAATATTTGACTGGATCATTAGCATTAGTGCACATGCAAGGACAAGCCTTTGTATTTAAATAACCAAGAAAGATGCACAGCCTAGTTCCTCATATATTTTCCTGATTTATACAATTACCCCAGACTTTCTGGTGCATCTTCTTAAGTAATAGGGTAACTTGTTCAGATCTCAAATCTAAGCACATACTCTAAGCAGTTGAGCACATACTACTTTTCCTTACATGATAATAAGGCAAAGATATTGTTCTAGTGAAACCTTGTATGCTTAAAGAATGGAGTGATTTCCCACCCTATTCAACATACAGTTTTTAAACTACAACCCATTTAGCAATATGAAATAGCAAAATTTTAAAATCAAGTAGAAAATACAAAAAAAAAAACCAAAAAAACCCAGAAAAGAAATGTTAAAGGCAAATCAATTGACGACTATATTACAAAAGGCTGAAGTCTTCCACTGATGGCTTCGAGTACAAATACTAGTGATATAAATGCAGGTTTTTTTGTCTATTTTTGACAATCATCTTTTCCATCATAAAAAGGAATATTTTGATCATTCTTGCAGTAATGTATAAGGTCATCTGGAATATGGTCTGTTATATGATACACTTCAGTTCCCCAAGACAGGATAGATTTCTCTTAAGAGAATTGCCTTGATGCTGCACACATTTGTCAAACTACAATCCATTATTTATTATAAAAAACTTAAGGATGATGACATCTAAGTCCCATCTTCATTTTTTCAAGTCCTGTAAAGATCAGGAGATGTATGGCTTTATTTAACCAAACTGAAAGTTATTTGTGGTAAACTTTGACTGAAATGCAAAAGAAACAGTTTGTCTTTAGTAATGTATATTACATTTAAAACTAGAAAACTCATTCACAAAGAAGAGTTTTATCTGGAAATTCTCAAATCTTCTACTTGTAAAGTTGCTAAAATTGAAACAGATCCATAACATCTAACTTCTTGCCCTATCTACAATCTCCATAAAAATACACCATACTCTGACACTCCTTTTCTTCTTGACTTGCATAATCCCACCAATTCCTACAGGATGAATTCCAGGATGATTGACATGAGTAAAATAAAAAACCACACCAAAAAATCATCAGAAACATCAATATGTTCACTGAAGTATTTGATAATCATCTGACCAGGACCATTTTTGATCTTTTAGATCATTTAAGGATCTAATAGGGGTAATTTAGAAGTTTTCCACCCTCCCAGTTCCCTTTTTCTCCGTTAGCAAAAATGCTCACCTTATAGCTGGGTATAGAAGAGTCCTAATTTCTACCATGCCTAGCCTAGAAGAAAATCTTAAATATAGTATTCTATGGTACTGAATATCTTAACTACTGTTATTAGTTTTTCTGCAGTGGGTTTCCCTTGCTTCAAGCCTTCCCCCATATTTTCTTTCAGAAGAATCAACTGTGTTCAAGTTCCTACTCTATAGAAAAGGTGCTCCACAGGGAGCTTTTTGAAATGAGAACATTGCAGGACAAATACATTGCTTTCTTAGCTAACAGATCTATGTTTTTCCCAGGAATACTCTCATTTGGTTTTTGCTTTCCTCCTGATAATGCCTTCTTATATTGTAGCAGCATTTCTGAGTCTAGATTTTTGTCAGACTGACCTTTCCAGTTTACTGGGTCCAACTGTTTTTGTAATAAATCGCTTTGCTTTTCTACAGCTTCCTTACTTACAAGGCTTTTCACTGGCTTTATTAAAAGTTGCAGAAGGTCAGTCTGAACCATTGGTTCTTAATACTAAATCACAAAATGTAAAAAAGACAGGTTTTGCAACCAGCATTTGTAAGAAAAGAAAGCTTACTAGAAATTTTTTTTTCAAATTTCCACGTAACTCTTAAACATGTCAGCATTTGAAAACATATAATCAAACTATAAGGTTGCTCAAAACCGGGAAAACAAAAGTTAAGTTATAGCTGTTAGTAATAGCATTGGTAAAAGTCAAATTTTGCCTACGTGAATTACATAGAGCCTACAAGTCCTTTGGGTTCTTATCACCATATATATGCTGACGTATCAGCAATAGAGTTAGTGATAAATGAATTATCTCAGTCTGCAGCTCTTAGTCAGCAAGTCACTGTGGATTTACTCAAGCGAACTCATTTTTTATGTACTCACTCTACTTACAGAGGTATTCAAGCTTTTGATACACCTGCTTGTGCAGCATATCTCTTCTACTCCAGGTACCATACTAGACAATCCTGCTACACAGTAGAATATACCTACAACTGTAGCTTTATATCCTGAAGTGTAGATACCCTTTCTGCTGGAAAAAAACTGTTTCCCACAAATAGCCAGGGCCACAAATAAACAAAAGTTAACACAGTAAAACTCCTTTAAGCCCTGTAGGTGCAGCTACACAAGGTCTTTTGCCAGTACCGAATTATGCAATCAAAAGGCTACCCTAAAAATCTCATAGTAAAAAAAATCAAACACAGGTTTGACCTAAGAAGAATATCACGTTCCTGTTCTCAAGAACAGGAGGCAGAATGTTTAAATTTTCTATGAAATGGAAGATAAGATTCCTATAAAGGAAGTCCCAGGATCTCATTCAGGAGAAGTGGTACACAAAGGCCTGTAAGGAAAAACATTCTACTCCAAACCCTGCTATTTATGTGTCATGCATATCATTAGAAGAGTACATTACAGTATATTCCTTCAAACATGCATGAGATGAATAAGCTGATCAGCACAAGCTTGGACTACTGAACTGTGGTCAGAATGGGGGAAAGCATGCAGGAGACCTAAGCTGTCATTCACTGCCTCCACCACCACCTTTGCCAGCTCTTGGCATGCAGAGGAGAAATGGGCAGATGATACTCATTTCCAGTTGAGTCTTTAGGTATTCAATTACTGAGGAAATTGCACAACAATCTAGACAGTATAGATTTAACCCTTAGTCCTTCCATACAGGCTCAGAAACACAAGGCTACGAATTGTCACTTGGCGGGGAACTTGATTTTGATGCTAGGTTAGCTAAGGCTGCTTTATCAGCTTCTCTCTGCTAGTCTATGAATAACAGTTTGAAAAGTCTACATTGCCAACATAATATTACCATCCACAAGTCTCAGATTTATTTCAAGTTGTTTAGATTAACATTCATGTGTCCTACGTGTAGGATTTTAGAATGGCAAGTTGGACTAAACCATTTTTCTCCCTGCCCCCAAATGTAAAATGTAGATCTGTCAAGAAATTAAGATAAAATGCAGGTCAATATTGGTATATTGGGAAATTTGAAAAAATGCAAAATTCATACATTTGCCTAAGGGAACTGCAGAATTAGGAAATGCAGAAAAATGTATGTAAAATACCAACAAAAGTCATTGAGACTAAGAATAAATCTTAGCTGTGCTGAAGTTATATTGAACACATCTAAAAATAAATCAGAGTTGATTCAAAAGAAAGTCTTAAGACTTATGTTCACAGTGCTTACAACATAATGTGTAAATATTAAAATCATAGTGGGAGTTGGAAAAGAGTGAAAACTCTTAAAACTCAAATGCATGTTAGGTGTAGAAGGAAGAGTTTCCAAAAGAAAAAAGATAATGAATATGTGAAATTCAGAATAAGTGATTCACAAGGGAGCACTGCTGACCTAGGAAGAGCATAACTACAAAGTATGAGAAAATTGGCACAAGAAACTTCCCCCCATGTATTAGAGAAAGCAGCTGTTTGTAACTGTAATGCTACCACTGTTCTCTGTGGGATTTTTCTTCTAACCTACTCTAAAGGTGCACTGATAATTTTCTCCGACTCCAAAGTTTCTTGTCCGCAAACAAGAGAACAAAAACCCCAAGCAGTTACTGTCTTGAGATGACGCTTTATATACTAGAATGGAAGCCAACAGTAAATGAAAGGCAGTGTTAACTCTCAGTTCATGGGTGTTGGAATTGATTTTGATGGTTTGCAAAGCATAGCTCTCTGGGGGTCCTATCTGATTTTATTCCGTTGCCAGTGATGCATGCTACAGGTATTTAGAATGTTTGTTCACCTCCTTTCAAGAACTGAAAGCATTGAAACATGCCCTATAATATTCTGTAACTGTCAGAAATGTGATAGGATAGAAGAAATTAGATTTATATACGAAGATCAACTAGTGTAATGTTTAAGATAATTGTGATGTAAGGGAGTCCAAATATTCATCAGTATTTCATTAACTTTCCAATTAGAAATCTGTCTATAAATCTGGTCACAATACTTGCACAAAACATAAGCTGCATATAGTATTTGTGAATCACAAAATTCACCTTGAAGATAAGGCTTTACGTTCGTCATTCTTCCCCATCCTCATTTCAGGATTTCAGTTACAGAATCATAGAATTGCCCAGGTTGGAAGAGACCTTCAAGATCATGAAGTCCAACCATCAATCCTCAGCACCACCACTTTGATAGAAAGTGCACACATATCACCACCAAAAAAGATTAAACAGAACATAGACTGAGAGGTAGACATGCAAAATCCATCACAAACATTAGAGTTTAACAGAAAAACAAATATTAAGTGAACAGGCAGACAGTTCCATGAGGACAACCACTGCAGATGGCTGACCAGCTGCAGGTCTGGTTAATTCAGGGCACACAGATGTTTGATTATGTTTGTTATGTAGGAGACCGTCATGCAGCGAGGTGTTCACAGGGTCAGGTAATGAAGCATTGTTTTATTATGAAGAATTCATAAGTGCTATTATCACAGTGCTATCTACTTATATGACTAATTTGAGCTCATTTGCCTTGAATTGCCACCATTGCAATAATCAAAATTCTCTTTAAATATTGCAATACAAGCATAGTTTACACAGTGAACCTACAATACCTTCTTATTACACAGTGTTTGTCATCACTGTGGAGAAGACAGAAATGAATGAGAGTTTAGTACATTAAGCAAGAGCTTTTACTTCTGTTCAGATCAGAATGGGAGGTCACCTTGGTGAAGGCTTTTCTGTAAGCTGCTTAATTCTTCAGGGACAAATATGTAATAGCATCACACTTTACATCTCAGACTTTCCATATGAAAATCAATTGATGAGTCAGGGAACTAAGGCACTCACAGTATTTATGGTTTGAGCTTTCCCTTTTTTTTAACATTTAATCTTTCGATCTTGATTGAATGAGACAAGTATGAGCCAAGAGCATTAAGAAAGACATTTCCTGGAGATTTACAAAAGCATATGAAAAACTGCCACTCTAAGACTTCATTAGTGGGCTACAGACACAACACAGAAACAAAATTCATATTTCAATTGATTTCTAGACAACAAAATTAACAACTGCAGTAAAGTATGGTTAGCAATAAGTAGCTCTAGAAATTTAATACAATGGACATAATGCCGCCCTATGAGTAGGCATTTTGCAGCATTCAGAGTTTTCTGCCCAGCAAAACTGAAAAACAAATATTATAATGACTGTTGAGCCCCAGTATTAAATACAGACTTTCCCCCTCTTCTAGGTCCATTTTTCCCTTGAAATCTCCCATTATCTGCAGGGGCCTCTCCCTGAAAGCACTTGCAAATGGATCTTCCAATGCTACACATCCAAAGAAATTTCTATTTACTCAATAAATTTTAACCTCTTGCCTATATGATTTTCATCTTCATCTTGAATATTTCCCAAACTTGCTGACACTCTGCAAGAGCAACAAAGCTCACTGCCTTACATGCTGTCCTCTCCAGGAAGGTCCCACTAAACTTACTCTTCCTCTGAAATCAAAATTTCTACTGCATGCTCAAAAGTTAAATAGGACCCTTCTGTGGTCTTTTAAACAAAAGCCTAAGTCTTTTCTAGGTCATCCCAATAACCAATTACACCTGGCAGAGATCCAGGTGCACCTGTCAAGTCTTTTGGTTCCTTGTACTCTCTTTAAGTGGAGATTTATTCATCATACTACTGAAGTTGCTATTTAGAAACACTATTGGCCCCCTAAAAATGAGACAGGAAAGAATTAGAAAAGGAATCAAGTAGTAAAGTAGTAAAAATTAGTGATCTTCTAGTGATCTCAGCTTGTCAGTTTGCACACAGTGCATGGTATAACTTTTGCTTTTTAATTAGGCCATTATATCATGACAATTATTTTATTTTCATAAAACACATGTTAATGTGTATTAATGTGTATACATATCGACCTGACAGGTGGAGTAAAGGTCATGAAGCACAGTAACCCAGAGAGGCTGTGGAGTTTTCTTCCTGTTTGGAGAACTGGGCAGTGTCCTGAGTAACCTGCTCTTAGTGACCCTGCTCGAGCAGAGGAGTAGGACTAGATGATCTCATGTGCTCCCTTCCAACCTTAACTGTTCTGTGATTCTGTGGCTTTGTCACTCTCTGATCATGTACGACTGAACACTGAGAGCCTGTGGAGGGTTTTCCCCAGAATCACCACCTATTTAAGTAGATACAGCCGTTCCAAGCTTTTCTTCTAAATGTAATCACTTTTCACACAGTGACTAAGCACGTACACATTATCTAGTTCTTCACAGTGCTGGCACAATTTCTGCTGGCATTTCCAGTCATGCTACTGGATCATCCACTGGAGCACCAGAGACTCTCATGTGTGAGATAATCTTGTGGACTGCTGTGATTACAGCAACGAGAAAAGCAGTGAGCTGTTGTAAATTAATGTTAATGCATTTATTCAATTGTCTTCTTTTTTCTTGTCATACCTACACACTTATGTGAAATCTAAGTAAAAGCACTGCATCTAACCAAAACAACATTCATGTCCGTAGGATAATATGTAATAAATATAAGCATCTCACATGTAACTGAAATATAGCTTCAAAAAAAAGCACCTGTTTTCCTAAGGATTCAAATGCATTTTGGTAATCCGTTTTGAACCAAACTCTTAATTGCCCTAGTCTGACTGGCAAAAAAGTCACTGATCCATAGTCCACTGAAATAATTTTCTTTTGATTTGATTCCAGAAAGTTATTCAGAAATAAGAAAGATCTTTTAAAAGCATACAAATGACTAGCATACATGGCCAGAGAAAGTGTTAAGAGAATGAGAAATTCTTCAAACCCTCTGCAAAGCAGCCTTTGTAATCATTGCACTACTTCTATTTCAAGGGTTGCTCTGTGACATATATAAGACATAATTATGAAAATAATAAAAGTGCTTTCAAATAAGTACATTGGTAGAGTAAGGTACATGAGGTAGAAGAAAAAATGAAAAGCAACCATTAAAAAGATCAATGCAATATCTTCCATTGACCTAGAACTCTGTCATTTCTTATGACACCTGAATAGTCTAATCATACATTAATCTACTGATCTCATAACCCGTTGACTTTCACTACCTCTAGAATCATGAAGATGGGAGATAACAGCTAAAAAGAAGTTGCCAAAAAGAAAGACATAAAGCCTATAAATACAGTGCATATTACTAGTTCTCTAATGTAAGAATGCTTGGTTTAGATACTAAATTTATTATGTAACCTAGCTAACTTAGTAACCTAAAACTCACTGCAATTGCCAATGCCTATTAAGTATTTGAGGTGGAATTAAGGGTCTCATGAAACGGGATATTGTGAGTGATGAGGTGTGTGAGCGATGGTGAGACAATCATAATACTACAGATTTCAATAAGAAAATTAAATAAAAAGACTTTGTTTCTTGACAGAACTGCTTTGCATTTTCCTGTCAGTGTACAGGCCAAAATAGAAGTGAAAATTAATTTACAGATACAAAGAGCATTGAAGGGTATGATGTTCAGATATTTTAAGAAATATGGAAAAAAAAGGTGATTCCTGGGACACTGGAAAGGCAGTACTTTATAATATTCTGTTTTCCATGTCTTTAGTTCTATTTTGGTACTAGAACTGCATTTTTTGCTATTAGATCAGAAGATATTTGCTTTCAGATCTCTCTAACTTGGCAGAATATAATCATGCTTGGTGAATGAGAATTAACTAGCTAACTGATTCGAAGTCAGCTAGGTTAAGCCAGACATTTTATGTATCTAGGATGATCTGGAAGCCAACTGCTTTCAACTGGCTTCCATAGATTCTCAATGTGGAATAAAGGCTTGTCAGAACATATCTGCTTTAAGGTATTCTTAAGAAAAGCTTTTATCAGCATGTCAAGAGTAGTGAAACGCTAGTATTGTTTATATGATTCAAAATTTTGATTAAATTACTTTTTTATTTCTTTCTAAGGTCTATCTTGGGTATATTGGTCTACCAAAGTAAAAATTGCCACAACTTTGCTGGGTTTTGTTTCATTCACAGTTTATCATTCCAATACAGCAATTCTGTGCATTACAGAGAATTACCAGTTTGCAGCTCACCTTTCTAATCTCATTTTATGAACTACAACAAGGAAAAAATCTTACCATTTCATGGCAGTTTATGAGCTTGAAATTTAATCTCCAGGTCTATTTCTTTATGTTCTATTTGCTGGCATACATCTGTCTCCTGTTACAAAAAACTGTACTAACAGCCTTCAAATCAAGGGGATCACCTGCATGCCATTCCTTTCAGGTTATTTTCTTCCATAGAGACTAGGAAAACTTTCTTCTTGTACAGCAACTGTTAGACTGAACTGGGCTCCATGGGGAATCACTGGAGACATTATGGGATATGCTGTTCTATCACTCCAAAAATGAGCAGCACATGCCTCTGGCAAGCTTGTGCTGACAGTTGTGGGATTGGATAGATCTCATGGCCAAAAAAGCTGCTGAGTGTTAGGTTTTATTTTTGAACACTAAAGAGTATCTCCCCTATAAGACAAAGGGAAATATTCTATATAGGCATAACTCTTGAGTAAGCAATAGCTTCAATTGCTCTGGGCTAGATATGATTTTAATTTGGAAATTGGGATAAGCACAAAATTGGGCAGGATAACCTTTCAATTATTTGGTCCAGTACCCATGATCATGTTCTTATTACTACCATTATTGATCTCCTTTCCTAAAAACAGTAGTACTGTTTCTAGAGTAGTTAACCTGTTCATTGCTCTGTAGATTGGTACACTCTGGATATGTTTGGATAAGCATAGAAAAGATTTCATAGCTTATATATCAGTTTTTCTGAAAAGCCCAGGGGTTATGATTACTGTGAAAGTACTGTGAATAATGAATCTCCATTCTTTTTTCCCCCATTCTTATGCAAGTAATTTAAGCTACATGACAACCTTCCTGATAGTTGTCAAGAGAGCAGTGAGGCCTTGTCAATCAGTGCATGACTTGTGACTGTTTCCTAAGCAGCAACAGACAAAGCAAACCCTACAGTGACAGTATTCTCTGCTTACTTTTCTTGGCAGTAGCCAACAGCTCTTAGTATTTTAAACATGACTAAAAATATCCACCAATTCAGAGAATGATATAAATGGCCTTGCAATAGACCACATAAGGCAACATTATTTATCACCAGCAGGTATAGAGGGGAAGCACTGAAAGCAAATTTAGGAAAGACATATCTGCAAGCTCAGTTATCAATAAGCAAATAATTAAAAATAGCAGACTGCCTTAATGTTTTCTAATTAAGTGAAAAACCCACTGTTTCCTATTTAAAAATAAAACCCGCAAACATTCAGTTAATGGCTGTCCTCTGGACAATTCTGCTGGTCTCTTTACGGGGTATGCTTACCTATAATTGTCAGGAAAGATTTATTTTAAAAACTTTTGCTGCAATTCTACATTCTCTAAATTGGGGAGAGTTTAGTCTTTCATATAAATCAGAAAGAAAGCATACTCATATTCACCTAATTTGAAGATTTTACAAGGAAACAAGAAAAGGTTCACAGTATCCACAGTGAGTTTCATACCTTGGTTAACGTTTTGCTTTCTGAAACTAGTTGTAGATTACAATATCTCATACACAAAGGGATCCCAGGAGTTTGCAATTAGGACAAGAAAGATACACATCTAATTTATATTCCTGAAGCTTGGGAAGACTAAAATAGCAATACTGCAATATATAATGCAATCAAGAGCAAACTATGCAAGATTCATCCCTGGTATTGGCATAGTATAAAATCTGAGAATGTGGGGGCAAAACGCGGTCAAAAACTCTTCCTGCTGCAGTCTCCCAGAAGAGACAAACAGTAAAGGGTAGTTGACAATGAAAATTTCCTGTAAAATAAAGAAGAAGGAGATATTTGGAAAAAAATTCTCTTTTCTTTGTTTTTAAATTTATTCTCCACATAGGATTTTAGTAGTTTTTTACCAGCATAACACTTCAGAATTACATTAAAGTCAAATCACTTCATCTTCACTCCTTTCATCCTCAATGCAGACATTCAATATTGTGCCCATATGAAAGGTGGAGAAATAAGACTAAAGGGTGAATATGTGCATAGTTAAAGACCTGATATATTAAAAGGACTAGCACTGCATTTCATCCCAAGCATTTTTTATGTTCCTTCATAAAAATCTATGTCTCTGGCTCTGAACATCTAGCTCTTGTCAGGTGATAAAATGAGCTAAGAATTTTATAAGAAGCCTAGCTTTACTCTGGACACTGTTCAGGACACTGTGGGAGGTTTGATTTCAAGCAATTGATCCAATCTCATGAAAGGAACCTACTGCAGTGATAAGAAGCTCCCATCACTGATTGCAGAAATTCAACCACAAGATAATCTGCCTGATTTTCTATAATAACTTACCAGCCAGAGACAAAACTACTTTCTGCTGTCAATATGACTTACACAATAAAATACTGGCCATTCTCATCACCACCTAAAGAACTTGCTAGGAGGAAAACAGAGCAATATCACACATAGATTTTTAATGCTATAAAATATTACTTTTACAAAGCAGAATGAAGAACAGTAAAAAACTCCAAGTTATTGATCATCATGCACATTCCTTACATTATTGTTAGCAGGGCCAGTGTACACTGATAGTTCATGGTAAGAGAGAATTCTATTCTACATGATTTACAATAAGAATTCTGTTTGTCAAGCTGCTGTTTCAATTCAACTAGATCTTGCTTCTGGCTAAGCTGTTACATGACAAGTTATTGATGAAATGATGTATCTTACATCAAGAAAGATTAAAATTACAGGAGCAGTATAAGACAGAAATATTTTAATTATATTGTACCTAAATACAGGTTTACAGCCTAAGCTGTAACTTGTCATTAAGGACCATTTTGTGCATTTGGGTTTTTTTAAGGTAATACCAGTGTAAAGTTTGAGAGATGAAGGTTGGAAACTTGCTCTAATTGTTGCTTTGAAAATAGAAGACATAGGAAGAACACAGCATTCTTTTTAAACTGGCAACATTACTGTTTTGTTCAGTCAAGGTACAATCAAAATGTTTGTTTTACTTTTAGAATAGACTTTAGGGAAAGAGAAGCGCTTCAAATATGCACCACCCTTTAGGCTTCAAAACTTCTGTTTTGAAGCAGCAGAAAATACTATTTTTTTATAACATACTTATTTAATTATCTTGCACAAATACCTGAAGATTCCATCACCCTTTTTTATCACTAGATACTTACTTCTCTAGTAAGTATCTTCCTTATTCCTGTTCACTCAAGTCTCTCAGTATAGTACTTGTTAAAGATGCACACATTGTCACTGAGTGAGGCACTTCTGTAATTAGGAGCAGGGTCACTGTTTTAGTGTGGTTCTCTGCCCACACTTGTTTACCTTGCTGAATGAGCAAATGAGTGCATATCCCTAATAAAATCACAGCTGGATATATGTTTACCCTAATTACAAGTTAATTTGTACCCCTAATTTCCATATTTCTGCAATTTTTTTACTAGTTACTATATTCACCAATTTCCTATTTATGCATAAATTTGTTCTGACAATGTCTTTCAGATTCTAAGGACATCAGTAACTATTACTATTTTCAGTATCTTTTTAATATTAATAACATTTTATTTCAAACTGAAAACTCAAAATTATTGTTTTATTATAAAGGTTCAAGTCAGAATCTTCTAGTTATCTGCCAGTTTCTCACTCCAGTCCCAGCCCCAGACTGAAATCTTACCAGACATCCTTATATTTTTCATTAGAGTGTTTGTATAAACTCATTTTCACTTTGTATGCCCAGGAAATTAGGATAATGAGTTAGGTGTCTCTTGTGTATTATCGTTTCATGCAGACTGTGTTTTTATAACAATATAAGTTTACAGTCATCTTCTTTGTCAAGGCTAACCGAAAAACATGAAACTCATTAAACTCTATTACAAACAAAGACTACCTTCAGTTTTTCTGGTACACTCTGTCTGCAAATAGAGAATGACAGTGCTGGCTGAATCTCTTTACATTGGTTTCCCATATCTAGAGTTCAAATGCGATCTCCTACATTTAGAGTTTCTTGGGAGTGTTTATCTCTTCCATTCTTTCTCTTAGGTTATTTTCTTCAGCCTGGATTTATTTCTGGTAATATGTACTATTCAATTATAAGGTTGCACCAAAGAGAACAAAAGGCTGAAGCAGCTCTAATTGCTTCACCTTTCTGTGGTCTCTGCAGTGTTCTTTCTGAGTCTGCTTGGATGTTAAGCCACCTGCACCTGAATCACTCTCACTGTGACATGTAGAAGGCATTTGCTTATGTTCTTGTACTATCTACTTTTGTGCTGCCAAGATCACTAGAAAAGTTAAACTCATGGAGCTGCACTCCATAATTTGAACGAGACTCAGACGAGGTTCATGGGACATATTGTCTGTGTTTCCTTTGTCAGTGTACTTGTAAAAAGAAGGGAAAGTTTTCAGCTACAGGATAAAGCAAAGATGCTAAGTCAGTAAAAATGGATTTTGGCAACAGCTACTTTTAAATAATATGTATTCTTAAAAGCATCCTACAAAATCTCCCACAAGGAGTCATATCCTAAAGAGTCAGTGGGCTATTAGATACTCTGGGGATTTGCAGGGTTAATTAGAAAAAGAGAAATAATAAGCAAATCCCAAACTCATTATAAGATCTGAGAAACTGAACTGAGCACGTCTTAAAGGTTGAGGAACAAAAAAAGGACAAAAAAACCTTATTTTGCTTTTGAGCACTCTCTTTTCCAGGGTGTGAAGTGAATCACGTACCCAACCTGTCTACCTATCACCAGCTAACAAACAGGACATCACAGATTTGGGCTTGTTCAGTATGTTCTTCCTGTTCTCAAATACAAGAAACTAAGTCAATAATTACTCTGCCTCTGTGTATTTTTTTTCTTTCACAGCAGATCGAATCCATGTAGCTGCATCGCTATCAGTCCTGCCACTAAACCCTTAATCTCTCTATACTCACGTTGTTTCATGCAATGCCAAAGAGATCAGCCCTGCAACCCGTGTGTGTAGGTACAGACTTCTTGTTATGGCCCAGGCCTTGGCTCTTGCCTTTCCCTCTTTAATCGGGCTAAGCTGTACTCATTTGGCAGCTGTCAAAGTCCTCAACAGTCTCAGCCAAGAAAAGCTGGATCGACACATTTCAAGATACTCATGGTATCTCTGAGGAATATTTTGCAGACTAGCAAGTAGGATTTGATTTTTTCCAGACATGACTGTCTTACAAGTGGTAGATACCATTGTCATCACAAAATCTCTTATTTTCCATTTCTAAAGGCAGCGGTGTAGTAAGTCAACACTGGTCTTCACTTAGCAGAAAGCTGGACTCAGCATGTGGGAGAAACTAAGAAAATTTACAAGGGGAGAACAGAGTGGCAAAAGAGTAACCCTCCTTCCCTTTCATCTAGTTTTTTAAAAGTTTGAACATGTGCCAAAGTCAACAAAAAAGCCATGATGCTTGGATAATGTTTTATCTGATCTGTGGGAAGGTTGTATAAAAGATATTTTGTCTTTGTCAATATTCTGTAAATGTTAGAAAAGTTTTGGTCAAAACATCTGTCCAGTTTTACCAGGAATATGTGATCTATTCCTGCCCTTGTACTCAAAACAGCGAGCACGCCATGAGGAACTTTGGGATGACTAATCCCAGGCACCAGTACATGCTGGGGACTGACCAGCTTGAAAGTGGCTCTGTAGAGAAGGACCCTGGGGAAGAACAAGCTGAACATGAGCCAGTAATGCATCCTCATAGCAAAAAAGTCCAACTGCATTAGGAAAAGCATTTGCTGACAGATCAAGGTGGGTGATCCTTTCCTTCCACTCAGTGTTGGTGAGACAAATTTGGAGTACTGTCTCTAAGTTCTGGGCTCCCCAGTAAAAGGATGACAGCGGCTTACTGGAGCCAGTCCAGCAATGGGTCAGAGCTAATTAAGGAACTGCAGTAACTAACAAGGACAAGGAGAGGCTGAGAAAGTTGACTGCTTAGCCTTCAAGAGAGAAGGCTTAGGTGTGTCTTACAGAAGTGGTAAAGTTACCCAAGACATTCAGATCTCTGGAGATACTGAAAATGTACCTGGACACGGTCATTGGAAACCTGCTTTAGCTGACCCAGCTTGAGCAGAGAACTTGGATTAAATGCCTTCATGAGTTCCCTTCCAACCTCAACAGTTCTGTGGCTCAGTAAAGCACATGAGGGTCTCTTCCAAGGCACCTGTCACTGGATACTTCTACTTGTACCAGAATCCAAAAGGCAGTGAGAGCTACAGAGCTCTCATGAGGCAGCTTTGTTCCTGTATTGTTCTGCCTAGCTCCAGCTTGACTCCAGACTTGATAAGAAGGCTAAACATCATCCATAGGTGATGGATGAAGACCTCTTGAGAAATTTAATTGTCCTCTGTTCTTTGGCAAGTGTTTGACTTGTCACCAAGACTTTACCTAAAATACTGTTATCTGATTTATGGGTCCAGTTGTCAGATTAGAAACACCTACTTTACTGAAGTGTCACTGAAAATATGATTTTTATCTCTTCTTAGTATTTTAAATTTAGGAATTTTAATTTTAATTTGATATAAATGCTGTGCTAGAGAAAAACAAAAATAATTTCTTCAAAAACCGAAAGGTGAATTTTACTAGAGCATGGAAATTGTTTTCTTTTCCTCCCTATGTAGCTGTTGAAATGTTTCCATTAGTTATTCCATTTTCTAATAGAGATTTAAAGAAATAATGCTTATATCCAAGCAGATAACATGCCTTCTGAAGTAGATAAAAATGCAATTAAAGAAACATTTTAGAAAGTAGAGGCATATAGATTAAGAACAAATTAAGAGGACAAACAAGAAACAGTACTGATTATTTGCAGTGTCTACACCAGGGTATTTTAACTGATTACAACAGTGTAATTTTTTTTTATTTTCACTTTTACAAGTCAAGAATCAACACAGTGGCCTGAAGAATAAGATACCATAGATGAAAATATCTTTTCTCTATAAGCCACAATAAATGGAAACACACTGTCATCAGTTCTAGTGAAACAGAGAACAAAGTGATCTCTTTTAACTAGTCCTGGGCAAATGATATGCAAATAATTAATTATTCCAGCAATCTCTGTCCAAAACCACTATTTGGTGTTTTGACAGATTCTAAGACAAACTTCACTATTTTCTTTTGGTCTAAAGATTTCTTACGAATGACAATTGTCTGTACTCAGAACATAGATGAATCAGTCTTTCCACAGCTTGTCATTTGCATGACTGCTGGGGAAAAAAATTTTAAATCATAATTTAAAAGCATTTTAATACAACTTGGATTTTTATTTTAAAATTGCAGAATAGATCACACAACATAGGTGGACCCCGCAGCAAATGTTTGTAACTGTCACAGGAAACAGAGCATTCCTAGGAAACACCACAATACAATCTCAAGATTCAGAACTATTTAAGCCTCAAAACTCTCCACACACATTATCCTTAAAATTTTTATGAGACTCTTGGCTGAGCAGGTCTACAATTATTCTGTTCTGAGTTTTAAAATGTAATAAGATTTCTTCAAATCAACTGTCAAACATCGCTTCCAGCTGGAGCATTCATGATGTGATAAAATTAGAATGCTAAGAAAACACACTCAACGCAAATAGGATTGACTTAAAAGTCAGACAACACATTTCAGCATCTGTGATGATATCATCTGTGTTCTGCTCGGTGGGATCTGCATGCAGCAAAGCCTGCTTGGTATTGTGAAACTGCACCCAGCAGAAAACCCTTGGGAGGAGCAGGATGGGCCCAGTGAGAAATGCCTAAAGATGGGTGAGCCTGGTGTTTCTTCAAGCTCTTTCAGCACTTCCTAGGTTCATGCTAGGCTACAGGACCTTGAGCAAATGTCAGTGGTGAAACTTCAGTGAATGTAAAAATAAAATCAACAGGAAAAACAAACACAAAAATTAAACAATTAAATTATAACAAATTGACACTCCCCCTCGAGAAAGAGAAGGAGGGCTGAGTCTTCTCCCTGACTCAAAATCTATTATCTCAGTCTTCAAATATGTAAAAGGCTGTTAAAAAGAGAAAAACAGGAATAGTCGAATATGTAATAGTAGAACATACAATAGTAGTAAGGAAGAATTAAGTCAGACATAAAAAAAACCCAAAAAAGCAACCAACCAGAAAAAAAATACCCAAACCTCTAACAACATAGTTAGTGCTAGATTACCTTGTGAAAGAAACTCCTTGTGAGACTGTAAATCCCTCATCACCGGTGCATCTCACAAACAGGTATACAAACAATTGTCAGGAATTATTTGATACAGGTGATTCTGCCCTCAGCAGGGAGCTTGACTAGTCAAGCTCTTACATACCCTTAGACTGTATTTTTCTGAATAACATATGAAAACAGGGACAAACAAAAATATTTACATAACATCTGCTGGTTTAGTATATAAGACCACATATAAGGCAAGTTTTTAAAAATATTTTTTCTCCTCCTAGAAACAGCTGGAATTTGGTAGAATATGGGATGAGCAATGAACCTTCTGAAAATCTGAAGCCAATTTATTGGACATGAAACCTCAAAAAATATGATTACTGGAGTCCATTTCAATGGAAGGAGGGTGATTCAATTTGCAGCATTAATCCTTACCAACAGGAAGCTTAAACCTAACAGGATCTTAGCACTGCTTATAAGAGTAGCATTAGTGATTTTAATTTCACAGGGTATGATTCTCAGCAATGTGTCTTAAATAATTACAGGAGAAATCTCTGGGCTTTCATGGTTTGAAGCAAGTCACTGTCATGTCAGTGGAGGAACAAATTAGAAATTATCAGCTTCCAAAACCAAATTGAATTAATTAGAAAAATGACACTGAACTCCAAAATAAGCTGAATTCCTACTCAGTAATTAGCAGACAGGGACACATCGGGGGGTGGGGGAGGGTATGAAAGTTCACTTTAAAATTAAAAGAATGGGGTATGTTTCTCATAGTAGGCCAGTAATCTAGGATACTGAAGATGTAGTGTCACGGGGGGGCCTTAAGTGCTTATTTGAGCATACATGCATTTGAAGTTCCTCTGTCATGGGCTTTTGCCATAATGACTTGCTCAATAATACATTAAGCTTCAAAGTAAGACTGAAGACCCATTCATCAGAGTGTTTCTAAAAAATTTTAACAACTAGCTAGCACAATACTAAGAATGAGATCCAGTCTCCTGTGTACTTCTAGAGTATAGCAGTGTCAAAACTCTCAAAGACTTCAGCATGACTGACACTGGAATGTTGCTCCCTAAATCCTTTTTCTTGACTCTACTCTTCATTTGATATCAGTGTTTCTCATAATGAGAAAACTGTTCCAGTTAACAGACATGGCAGGCAGTGAGAAGGAACTTGCTGGTACACTATGGTCTGCACCCACCTGGAGTCCGTCTTTGACTATGTCTCGGTAAAAAACGGGAGAGAGACATATCCAGTTTCCTGCCTGGAAGTCAAAGATTCTTGACTTGAAGAAAGATTCTTGACATTCATTCTTGAATGATCAGCTTAGCTAAGTGAGACAAGCCTGACCAAGCATATTCTGAAAGAACAGTTTTTAGTCATCGGTCTAGGTTTCCCCGACGTATCACAGTTTCTTACACATGTAAAGAAAGTCAGCACATTTTGAAACAGAAATTAGAAACAAATTCTGGAAAAAAAAGTGCTGTCACATGAAGTGTATGAGATTGGTAACCAGCGTTTCACATGGTTTTCATATGCGTGTATATGGTTTTGTTTTATATGCCAACTATCTTCAAGGCTTTTCTTTCAGTACACTTTCTAGATAAATTCAAGCGGTAATTTTGAGCACTTTAATCTTTACAAAGAGAGGAATTTTGAGCCTCAAAACAATATTACCATGTGCACTAGCTAGTGAATTGAGTAGTTTTATAGATGGCTTTAATGTATTTATGAAATAGATGGGGTTTCTCCCATCTATTTTTTTTGTTAAAAATCACTTCATGGTGCTTAAAAGCAAATTCTATATTAAAGCTACTGCACTGGATTATTATTACAGAAATGCACTGAGTGATTTATAATTCAAAAATTAACTTTGTTCAAACTCTGAATATACATGAGTGATGATGAGAGATGCATATATTTTGATGAGATTTTCTTTCAGTTGCTTTGTCCAATGAAAGAAGTTATAATGCCTCAGAAAACAAATGATAGGATTCATATATCTTAGAAAAAAATGTACTAATAGATGATCGCACAAAGTTCTAAATCTCTTAAGCAGTTTTCTCAGTGAACTTAAAGAGAGCAACAGATCTTTGAGCATTTTGACAAGGAAACGCACCATCCTGAAAGAGAGGAACAGATTTGTTTGAATTTATACAACCCATAAAAAATGAAACCTGCTTAGATGAGCAGAAGTTTAATTTTATTTTCTTCCCCAAAGTCTTTGACAGAATTAAAAAAGAAGCAGACTTTCAAATGTTAGGAAAAAAATGAAAGCAACAGTTATCTTTTTTTATGCTTAAATATTTCAGATACAACCAGGAAACAGATTTCTCTAGCTTAAAAAGAGAAGCTAGAAAGATTTGCTTACTGTGTCACTCAGATACACAAAGACACACCAACATTTAAAGGAGCCAGAGTTTGTGTTTAATGTTTTACATTCCCTAACCAATTTTTTAATTTCATAATTCTGCCACAATTAAATACTCCCTGACTCTCTGAAGCAGGAAGTGATGCTGACTGGACTGATGGAGGTACAGGAGTATAATCTATTTCATACATGCACTTTTTAACCTCTCAGTACCCACAACTACAGCCACAAAAGCCAGAACAGCTACTGTAATATAAGAGCCCCATTGTGTCTCAACCGTACAACCCTGACTGAAGATACTCAGCAACTTCTTCAATTCACCAGTGAAGTGATTCTCTACCTTTCTTGCCACTGTGTGAAGGCAATTCCAGAAGCTTCAGAGAGGAGCTAGGCTAGGGGTCTGCTTGGTTTAACAATCATTTTAGAAAGCACCCAACTCAATCCAAGGGACAAAGGAAACTTCAGTCCTCTCTGGCCAATGGGGTTCACTGGCTGGGAGTTTATTCTTATTCATATAGTTTCCTGGTGCACTTATACAAGAGCCAGGCATTTTAGGAACTTAAGGTAGGTTACCCTGATTTTACTGTTGGCAAAGCACTCAGACACAGTAGGTTTGAAAGGGCAACCCACTCAAACATGCTATTATTGGAACCAGGTGGGAAATAATTTTCCCAATCTGGGAACACTTTTGAAATTAAGAAAATAAAAACTCTTTCTACTGTTAATTTGGACTAAAAGCCAAAATCACCACAAAATCTGCAAATTGGAAATCGGTGGAAATCAGTAGAAACAATTTGGCTAATTACAAACCATTAAGAGTTTGGGATGAAAAGTAATCAAATTTGGAAAAAGTATTCAGAAGGCACAGATATGGAAGAAAACACACTAGGAGAAAGTAATTGCTGAAAGTATTGCCCTTAAAATTATACTCATTAATAATTACCATGAAGGATAAATAAATATATTGGTGAAGACCATCTACAATTCTTGAGAACATCACACTCATAGAGTTCTCATTTCCTCTTCCCTTTAAATTCATATGCTTGCTCACAGAAATCAGTCATGAAATTATAGGCTCCCAACATGGTGTAGATTTGGGTTTAGAAACAGCAAGAACAGAATCTTCAGTATTTTGAACTCAAATTCCTTGATAAAGCCCCTGAACTAAGAGGTTGAGACTGAATAGGTTTGTATGCCTGCTTTTCAGCTTCAAAGAGAGGTACGATATACCACAAAGCCTGTGAGAGACTGGAAAGAAATGTCACCTTCAAAATATGTCTGTAAATGCAGGAATGTGAAGAATTTCACTTCACAGAATCAGATGTCACATTAATCCCATAGTACAGGTGAATACTTCCCCATAAGCATCACTTTCTGTGTTAGGCAGCTTTGAAAGTTTGAGTAAAAAAAACATACAAATAAAACAACTTCCATTAAAAAAAAGCAACTTCTGAAAGCTGTCTAACAAAAACTCAGCGTGGCTGTCTAGAGGCATTTCATGGTTATTTGTTTGGCTGTGCAATGTCACACACTGAATGCAAGGTCAGATTCACCTGTGACATTGGAGGAAAAATTTAACTGAGATCAATAGATTATGGTCACCTATAGTAGTGGTAAAACTAAACTCTCACTTCATGCACTTCCACATAACAGGAAAGACACAGATACTCTAAAACTCAGGGTTTGTAGTTTCTTCAGTTTTTATGTTCTTCCAATACCCCACGGATATTTATGAGGTATATTCAACAACAGTGTATTTAGCCAGGCAACAGAGTTCCATTGTCAAGACAGGATGGCCTTATGGCAGAAATTGTAACATGCTGTCAAGTCTGGTAATGTGTTTTCCAGTTCCATGATGAATCTTGTTTACATTTCTCTAGTTCTTTGTAATGCCACTGCAAGAATAGCAGAGCAGGATACCCTAACTCAGCTTTCAGTGGTGCTAGGATTGACAAGGTGTGTGTTCCAGTTTTAACTTGATTTTTTGCCCCAGGAATGTGGTTATGATGCTAAGAATAGTCAGAGCAAATAAGTTGAAATCAAGAGCAAAATTACCCCCATAAATTCAAAGACAGGTATTACCTAAACCAGCCAAAATAAAACATGCTGCCTCGTTTTTGATATTATTTCTCTTCTTTTGTGTTCAGGAAAAGAAAACAGATAGGTTTAGTATAATATCAGGGTAAGAAATCTTCTTTTTAAAAATCATTTTCTGAACATTATGCCATTAGACATTTCTAAGAGGACAACAAGTTTCACAACAGCAGATAAGCAACAGATATTCTTCAGCATAATTATTTTAAAAACTGATGGCTGTATCTATATATCTAAGAAAAGACAAGTGAATCCGATATATCATAAGAAATATCATCATTTCTTTCCTTACATCTTAAAATATTTTCTAGGCAGCTATCTCCTTGCCTTGAAAAGTATACACTGTTTTAAGCAACAAAATATTCTGGTTTTATATGCAGCAACTCTAGCATGGTTCTTTACTGTATTTTGCTAACATCCTGGGTTTTATATTCTGCAATAATCAATCATTCCCTGCTAGAGAGAAACGTGCTATTTCTAACGTTTTATTTTTAACAGCATGTTTCATAATAGATCACATTGAATTCCATTTGTGAGCTTTCCAAAGCCCAAAATAGCAGTAAAAGATGGACAGTTTCTGGGTAAGAAAAATATTTTGGCTGAGGATATTTACAACTTGGAAATATTCAATCCTTAATAAAATAAAGGTTAGCTGCTGTGAAGCTGATAATTAGAGCTCAAAAGCACTGAGGCTGCCTAATGAATTCTAGTATGTAGGTATGGAAGTTCCATCTATATTTTGATAAATCTTGTTCTGTTCTCCAAATGCTGACTTGAACCAGGAGGCTAGGGCTGAGAGCATGAAAAGCTATTTTTAGCTCTCATTCCCTGTGTGAGGATCTAAATGGGCTACACAGACCCCAGTGAATGGTGCTTATAAAGCATTTGCATGGGGACAATCATGAAAAAAACCAGAAGTACGTATCTAACACAGAAGTACACATATGGTTCTTAAATTGGCCTAAGTAGCTTAGATGGCCACTGCAATGACCTAAATTACACCAATTGTATTGTGAGAATAAGCAAAGAGAATATAATACTGAGATTGCTGAAAGTTCAGCAACAGGAGAGGCCATATTCACATTTTCTATGTGTTTAATAATACCAGAGAGATGATTCAATATACCTTGACTGTCTAGGATTCAATGACCCTTTGGTCTGTGTGGTCATGCTGTATTTTAGTATATTTCATTACATAATAAAGAACCAAACAATTAAATGCTCAAACTTTAGAGTCAGTTTCAAGTCTTCATGCTTGGGCACATAAATCTGGTTCAGGTTTTCAAAAAGGCTCACTCTGTCTGGGAGCTGAATATTTTTGAGTCTGATTAGTTAACCTGGCAATAAAAGTGAGTTGAACAGAGTTTTATTGATAAATTAAGACCTACTTATTACTGATTGAATCAGAAAAAGAAAAATGAGAGCATGTGTGGAAAATTATATCTAAAGAACTGGTAATCTAGAGGTATATAATGTTCAAAGTAATATGTCCTTCTGTCAGAATATATTACAATTATATAAAAGGTGGCTAATTACATAGAAATGCTGAAATTAATCTATTGATCCAGAATAGTCGTAACTTGGAATAATAAAAAAGAGGATGACAACATTAATCCTCTCAGAACTGAAGAACAATTACATTCTGTACAAACTTTTAAAAAAATAAAATAAGCATGTGACAGCCTGAAGCAGGTAAAATTTTAAGAATCTGTAGTGCAGCCCCACTAGATAACAAAAGAAATTTACTCAGTGTCTAGAATTAAAGAGAAAAAATTGTCATTTTAAATATTCTTGTAATGCATAATTAAATACTTTTTTTTTTTTTTTACTTTCTCTGATGCTTTCTTAAGGATGCTTGACAGAGTTTGAGTCTATTTTCATTGGCTAGCCCACAGCAATCCTTTGAGGACTTGTGTAACAGAGCCTATGAAGAATATTTGAAAATCTCATCTCCCACATTTATAGTCAAGGAGATGAATTTTCTGTTACTCTTATTTGCAGCTGCTTTAAATGTCTATTTGGGCACGTATTTTCCTACAGCTTAACACCTCTGAAATGCTTTGTTTGATTGGCAGGGAGATCAGATATTTTATGAAAGTATTTTAGCAGGGTAAAGCAAACTGTTTTCCCTACAGCTGTCTGATAGACTTGCCAATGGCAAAGTCTCATGTTATTAGTAACTATTTCCATGTTATCATAACATCCCTAAAGCATTTAGCAAGCCACTGCCTTCATTTACATTTTTAAATGAAGTATCTAATGGAGCATTTTAGATGCATGAGTGTGTTTGATAAAGGTTTTGGGCATTTACTGCAGTCTTAAAAGTACTTCTGTGGGGTTTTTTTATGAGACTGTATAGATCTAGAAAATTCTTTTGAGAAAGTCAATATCTGAGCATTTTAATGAAGCAGAAAAGCTAGACTTTGTATTTCCCTCTGACAAAGTCAAAAAAAGGATGCCCATGCCTCACTGTTTTATACATGATGACATAGAAAAAGAGTGGGTTTATTTATGCTATATGTGAGCTGTGGCATATGATGATCCGCCAAAAGCTCAATGGATTCTAAAAACTAGAATATTTCAATCGAAGGGTATTTAAATGAGTCAGTGCAGACTCTCATCCTTTCTGCTGTGATAACAATGGAATTTAAGGCTTTTCTAGAAAAGATGTAGAACATACCTGCTCCTTTTTACCCCTTTGAATGTTATGGCAGACAGGTCAGAAGGAATCATCACTTGGATCATTTTATCAGTGATGCAAGTGAAATTACACAGTAAGTTTACCATCTGTTGGGAAGGCTCCACATAATGTTTCACTGGTTTCAAATACATTGCACCACTGCAGGAACACATAACATTTCCATTGAAAGTCAGGATAATGTACATTTGATTGAGTATGAATGTGTGTTTATGGCAAGATCTCCTTGCAGGAAAACACATTGGCCTCACCTGACTCACAGCCTCCAATTCCAGTATTTTGATAATAGTGGCCATACAGAATATGTGGCCTTTTCATACCAAATGTACAATTTTTCCTTACATTTCCATGAATCCATGTCTGTTTCAGGATTTCTCTTAGGCTTGTTTCAGACAATGTAATGAACTTTATTTTGATTTTTTGCTGATATTTTCTTTCCAATTACCACAGTTAAGTGTCTTCTAACTTCACAACATGATATAAGAGACAAAGAAACTTCTCCATAATTAAAAAAAATATTTTTTCTTGACATGAACATAATATAAATCTATATATAATATGATTATATAAATTTAGCACATGACATTTCATAGATTACATAAACATTCTTTATATTGTAGCATTGCTGGAGGAAGGACATCAAATAGAATTAATTGATCTGTTTCATTTTTAATTGATAACCTTGGTCATAGAAAATCAATTTAATGGAGCTACTTCTGGAATAAATCCAGAACTCCACATAACTCCAGGATTGCAGACCTCTATTCCAGTGAGTTCTCTCTAGCTTCCTGGTGTTATCCTGTGTGGTATGTGTTAACATATCAATAGTTTTAAGAGCTAAAAAAAAATCTTTGTACTGACTTCCCCATTCTGGACCATCTGTTGTCCTCAAATCACATATGCAGTTTACTTTTCCCTCCAGCTCTACATTTGTTTCTACAGTCAGCTTGAGCAACAAATTCAGAAGCAAGGTATAGGGTGCATATACCTAAGTATCTTATTTTTGTTGAATTAATTATATGATTGCATTTTGCCAATGATGCAAAGAGAATTCTCAGTCAGAATGAAAATCATACTTTAATTCCTTTGTCCAGTGCATCAACTTAGTTTCAAATACAACAGTGTTGACTATGCTGTATTTGAAACTAAATTGATGCACTGACTGTGAGTCACAATATGACTCCTCCTTTTCTTTTTTCCTCTTTTTTTTCTTTATGCTGTATAATGCTATTAACATAGACTTAAAGAAAATACTTTTTAGCTCTTTAAAGATTTATTACGAAATCATGCATCAGAATTGTGCTTATACTCCCACAACCCTGCAATATACACAATAGCAGTGCATAGGTAAAAGCACAGTCATTATACACTTTGTAACCTTTTCTTGGTTTAGAAAATACAGATTAACAACTGAGGAAAAGAGGAAAAGAGCAGGCACAGCAGTTTCCTCTTTCATTCATTCGCTGCTGTTAGTGTCAGATTCTTTATTTTTCAAGACTGCTGTTTTCCAGCAAAATGAAATGCTAAACTGCTCAAACCATGAGAAATAATCAGAAAGAACTAAATTTATCTTAGAGCACTAAGTCAATTTGCAGTAGAAAGTGAGAAAAAGGGGCAACCTGTTCCCACTCCAATGTAAATAATGTGCCTGATTTTTATCTCAATTATATTGCTAAGAGAAAGGGTAAGTTCTGCTGGAGACTTCCACAACATTAGTTATGCATCACTTTCCTGGGATCAAGAAAACAAAATGCAAACACATTTTATTCTTGTATTATTTGAAGAGTAAAGTTGTCTTCAAGGTTTGATATGTAGCAATAATCCCAAACTGAAGTATATCTTTAGTGCTACCAAAGTTTCTGTGAGAGAAATGTATTAATGTTCTTTTATATGGCAAGTGTTTATATACATGTAGTGGTACAATGTTACTAGTAAGAAGCTTTGTTATTTCTAAGGCTCCACTTTGAAAATGACAAAAGTTCAGCAATCCACTTGACAAGCAATGTTTTTTTCCAGTTTATCTCACCCAAACTGTGAAAATAAATTTGCTAGGAAAAAAAGGGGTTGTATGGGGAATTTAGGATATTATCTTCAAAGTGAACAGAAAAAACAATTGCATCAACTTAAGAAGAAATTCTGATTCATAATGTAAACAACAAGAGTGATCACAGATATCATGTGCCACCTACAGCATGTGAAACTAGTCGTAACCAAGACGGTCTGATAAAAGCTTTTTCTATTTGTTGACCTATCTCCAGGAAAAAAAAATTAAAATTACCCAATCTAAACAGCTCAGGTCCCCAATTTTTAATTTAAGACTCCTGTAGGAGGAAAACAGCACTGATTTAAAAGGGAGCAAAGAGAAATTCTCTTTCTGAGAAAACTGTATCAAAGCAGAAAACTACAAAGCCACCTCCCATCCCTTCTCAAATTTCTTTTGGCAATAACCTTGCTTTGTTGCTGCTAGGGTGCTTTTGAAGGCAAGGAACTTTCCCTTTCTTTTTTGGTTTTTTTTTGTTTTTTGTTTTTTGTTTTTTGGTTTTTGTATTGTTTTGTTTTCGATAGATTTGCCTATCATAAGGCAAATCAGTTTCTGGACTCCTGCTCTGCCTGTATTTCACAACTCAAGACTTTCTATCAGGGAAACTGAGCTTCTGCGAAGCAGAAATTGAACATAAATGTATAAAGTGGCAGGGCAAAACACTCAAAACTAAAGGCAAACACTCAGAATTAAAGCTTTCCCCCCCCCCTCCAACTCTAGCAAATTTGCATTTTTATTTTTTTTTTTACAACCTAGTTTAAATCAATCTGATTAAATAAGAACATAACGATGACTCAGATGAGCATAACCTACATAACCTTGTCTGGAATGCTAACATTGTTATTTTTGTGGCTGAAGCATCAACTGCAAAAATTTGACAAATTAAAACCTTAGCTAAATCTATATGGCTTTTAGTGTTAATGAAGACTTTACCATTCTTATTTCTTCTTACTAAAGTGCCTGTATTATCTCCTGAGTACACATCAATTAACCATAAGGATGTAATTCAGAATAAAATCTTCTTGACAGTGAGTGTAATCCTGCCTAATATCAATTCTCCTCTTGGTTAAAGCTATTTCCTGTCCTGGACTTGCCACTGTGCAAACAATCCTAATCAATACCACAAGAAATCTTAGCCAGAGAGGTCAACCTGTCACAGAAAAAAAAAAAAAACCACAGCACTAATTACTGCTAAGAATGATTTTCATTTAAATGTTTTATTTCCAGTCAACCTTGAAAATAATCTGATCCAAAATTCATCTAGAAAAACAGTTGCTTACCTCACAAAAATATTATTTATTTATCATAATAATACCATCAGAAGGAAACTATGAACTGAATATTATCATCAGAAGGAAACTATAAACTGAAAATCTTTTTATGTTGATGGAAGTGGGATAGCCTCCCCTTTATATGAAGATAAATTTCAAGAAGATCTGTAAGTGAAATACTGTATCACTGCACTATGGTTCTCCTTAACTCCTAATATTCAAGCTGCTGATTTCACCATACATCATAAAACATATATTCTTTAAATGTTAATTCTTACCTAGAATCTAAAATTTCAAAGCATTTTAGATGGTAGTCATGGCCTAATGTTTGTAATGTGCAGGTAGGACCTCAGACTGATACTATTCTGATAGCTTAAAAAGGAGATTTTTTAGCATCTCTGTTCACAGTTTCAAGGTACACCTTGGATGCTGAACACAGCTAATCTTTAAGGCCATCCAAATTACAGATGAACTGTGCAGTTTCAACTAGTACATCTACAGTGAAAGAAGGATGGATGAACCAGATCCTTCCAACCTGCCTAACCATAAGAATTATTCCCCCATATAGTGCCACTATCCATCTTGATTTCCTTCATTTAGCTAAAATTGATAAGAAGAGTAAGAGCCCTTGTTCACTTACCTAGTGTCAGTGTCCATAATTACTATTTGAAGAAATTTTTGCCCAGCCTCTGGAAATCATACTGTCATTACATGTAACTGCTGGCTATGACTTCATTATTTCTTACAGTGGATTATGTTGATGCCACTCTTTTCCAAGCAGCTCTATTCACTTGGTTTCCTCAGGTAGCCTTTTTTCTCTCTAGCAGTAAAGGGACAGGAGAATATCAGCTTCAAGATGTTGCAGATCATCTGCTTAAAATATTCAATGTGCACTGGTATAGCTGGTGAAGACAGGGAGCAAGCAGGTACCCCCCTGAGTAAACAAATTCAGTAATGGTGTCCTGTTTGGTGTTAGATCCAAAGAAGGATTGACACAAATGAGCAGAGGAACTTTTTTTTTTTTAAATCTAATAATATAACCATTAGTTTCACTAAAGGACAATCAATTCTTGAATTGCGCATAAATCTCCACAGAATAATATGCAAGTTTTTCAGTATTTCACAGCTGTATTCTGCCCTCAGAGTATGTGGGCAGCTCTATTCAATTACAAAGGATGCAGATGAAGGGTATGATATGTCCTGAAGTGATGACAATTTGATGATTATTGTGTTTGATTTGAAACTCTACCCTTACCATTGAACTTACTTTTTTTTCTTATAAGGCCTATTTTAATGTGGTTATAGAAACCTTTGTCTCATTTCACCCAAGCCAGAAAATATCATGTAAGCCTAAAAGCAGTATTTTCATTTTTTCCACCAAAATTAGAGAAAGAACATAAGAAAAAAAAAAACCAGACATGTCTACTCTGTCCTCCATTTTCTATTAAGACCTTGGTTTCTGAGATATTGAGCCTTCAGTTCAATAAATCAGGAAATAAATAGCCTGATGTGATCCTTTTTAGCCTTAAAAGATGCTTCATGAAGGTAGCTAATTTTTCACAAAGAATATTTTGTCAGCAGTGCATTTTGAGTTCAGCTATGAAGGAATGACAAATCAATTTGCAGAAACTCTCTTCATTTGAGGAAGGAGAGAAACATCCTCCCATGTTCCTCCAAATCTGAAAGTTTCAGTTTCATCTTTGAAGCCAAATATTTGGTTCCTTCAGATTGCAACAGCATTTCATTTCAAATTTCACATTGTTTTGACTTTAACACATGAAATAACCCCAAAATATTTTCTTAGATTTAATAGCAATTTATGTTTCATTATTAAAACAGAATCTTTTCCTTTCTGACTCTTCAATATTTGTTGTGATTAGATTCCTCTTTTTCCCAAAATTTCTACAAAAGACTCAGAATTTACCCATAAAATCCTAAAAGAGAAATATTCTAAAAAGCTATTTGGTTTGCTGTTTGCAAACCTACCTTTTGGTTTAGTTTTAAAAATATATATGTAGCTAACCATATTAAATACTTCCTAAACCTAAACACTCTCTTCTGGGTTGAAAAATAATTTTTCATTTGCCCAAGATGTTAATGGTTGCCATCATACATTCAGCAAGAGAACCCCATATCAAAAAAACCAAGACATACCATGTCAGTAAAATATGACTGTCTCTGTGGTCAGTGATGCTGACTTTCAATTTAATATGTACTTTCTAGCCATAAAGAGAGAGCTTAATTGTTCTCACCATGCATAGGAAACATTTACTGCATATTCTGTCTAATCAGTGTTTTAAAGAAGGACATGCTCATAGGGGATCTGTCTGCTATATGAGACAATAACTCCTGTCTGAATAATTTAATAGAATATAGCAAAATTGAGACATCATGCAAAACAATAAATTGACAATTCCCATAAAAATAAAATGTAATTTAAACTAAATCAGAAGCTAAAGCTGATTTTCTGGCATGAATAGAGTAGTATCAAAGTCTTCTTTAAAAATAAAGCAATACAAAACACAAAGTAACTGTAATTCTCAATCTTATCAGCACCGAGTTATCTAATTAATTTCTTCTTTAAATTATGAGGCAAATTTTGGATAACTGGACTTCAGTAGTTTTGTACAGAAAAAGATTGCACTAGAAATAGAAAAGCTAGATGTTAAAGAGGGAAATATTGATATATTGCATTTCATTGGGAAACTTTAAAAAAGATATACGACTGAGAAGTAGCATTAGGCTGTGTAAAAAAAGAGTTCTGGACCTGTTTTTAATTTCTTTCTACAAATCTTACTTCTCGCTTTACAGTAACCTTCTGATTTAATTACAAATTCTTAGTCTTTTTCTTTTTATGTATGATGTTTAGTCACGTTACATCCAACAGACATGATATTTTTGGATGAATACAAACAAAAAAGAGCAGACAGTGCAATTCAAGCATTGTTTGCTAAACTTCATTAAACCGTAAACTGGTTTTATTTACCTCAGCAAAATTTCACATAGTATTGAAGCCTAAAAACTTCCATCTTCCCTTTGGGTAAGAAGTAGCATTCATAGATAATCAGTGCTTTTTAAGAGAATTCACCATTCAATCAGGCATTTACCAGGAAAATTACATAATATAGTAAACCTCTATCGTTTTATGTAGGAAGTGTTGAAAGGAGAACCCTCTTCTTCAAATATTTACAAACTCAAGGCCAAGAACTTGCCAGTTTAGAATGTTTTCTAAAGGAACTAGCAGCTTGGGATCTTCCATTTTTTCAATGTTTAATTTTAGAAACTTATAGGCTTATTAAATCTCACAGTAGTAAGTACTTATCTCATGAAAATCCTTTACTGAGGTACTCATAATTGCATGTGCTTATAAGAATTAGTTGTCTATAAATGTTAAGTGATAAATTATAGAACATTCCCCGGAAAAAATTGGATGTTTGGGTATGAATGCTCATTCTTTTCTCAAATCACATTTCTTCTTTGTATGCATATACAAATCACTATCCAGTGGTTATTAAATATCATTAAGAATATAGAGAACCAGGAATTCTAAATCTCAAATAACACAGGAAAGTATTGGGATGACTGAGGATTTTTTTTAATTTAGCTTGGCTTTAGCAGCTGAAGAACTCTCAGATTTTTTTTCAGGTCTTTTAGTTTCTCTGGTCTTTTCTTCCTCCTACATATGTTTGCATAACTATAGGGAAATTGTCAATTGTTTCATTGACAATTTTCTGTTTAACTGCAGAACAGAAAATTGCTTGGGCTTTATTCACTTCATTTGTTTGAGCATTCATTTGACATTATTTTCTGGTCCCTATCATCTATTTTGATTTTAACACAGAAAATATTTTTGTTTCTACATGTCTTTCTTTGTTCAGTGGGTTCTCTGACAGATATGTATCATAATGTTCTTTTAATTTTCTTCACGTTTATATTCTGGAAATTGGTCTTTTAATGGCTTCAAGATTTTCCAACCTGTGCCAATAATCTGCTACTTAACAGTGGAAGTGCAGCAACTGAGCTTTCATTGTTCTCCTGTAAAGGAATCACTTTTGATAGTCAAATCTGCCTTTAGGTTATTAGTAACTAAAATTGTGATATGCATTCAGAGACATGGGGATAAAGAATTGCAGAATAAATGAGAGTTAAATTCCAGCTTAATGAATCATTTAGAAACAATACGTCTTTCCCAAATAATCAGCAATCCTCCCTGTCAAAACAGAACTTTGCCAGGCTTTTCATCTGACATGCTGTTAAAAGGAGACAGAAATCTTACTGTCTAATTTTCTAGTTCTTTTGAAAACTTCTCATTTTACAAAGGGAAAATAAGTCATTCACAATTTTCTAATCCATAAGTGCTTGGAGAAGTAAAAATGAAAGTAGAAACTGAGAAACTGAGCTTGTTTACAGCAAACACCAGCTACTTTAATAAGTCGCTAAGTGGACACTCCTGTTTTCCCTTGGTACATACATGGTTTGATGTAACAGAGCCGACCATTCCTGCATCACCTTCTTTATAAACTGAAGCCAGTTGCATTAAAAGTACAGTTAACATTATTTTGGTTTGTATTACCTTATTTTCATGAATCAGTAACATAGTCTGTTAAGCTCAGAATTCAGCTTTTCCAAGCAGTTAAGGTGAACCAAGAGGCTGAAAATAACCATCATTTTTTTTAAACAAAAATACTAATTTCCACAAAGATTATACTGGCTAGCTCAATTGTAAATCATGTTCCTTGAGCAGTTACTGTGTTTTCCTTAATGTGAGTGCTCTGTTTACTTGACAGTGATAGTATTTTTCTCCTAGAGTGGCTTGAGAACACAATTCTCCTCACTTTCCTTCTGTAAAACTACAGAAAAGAACAAATGCACATTTCTTCTAAGACAGACTCAGAGAAGCATGAATGGAGGATAAATCCAGAACAGAGTAGATCTGATGAATGACTATCTTGCTCTGCTAAGCCACATCAACATACTAAAAATGTGTAACATACAGTGATGAAATGGGAGAAGAAGCAGGATAATTCACATCCAGCCAAATCAGCTAAAATGTTCCCATTGACTTCAGATGTGACTATGGTCATGAAATGTCTGATGCTTACCATTTTCCAGCCAATAGAAGAGATGTGAGATAAAGATAACTTTCTAGCACCCCAAAATAATCTTAAAATGGGTAGTGTTATTGAGAAAATTTAATAGTGGATGTAAATTGATGAATGGTAGGTGGGATTTTATTACTAAATATAAGCCTTTATCTGCTTGGCAAATAGTGATTTGATTTTTGCAGTGAAAGATACAAGACCAGCAATCTCTGCCAAATTTTTTAATCACAACTTAAAGATCATCTTATCAATTCATTATAGCACTCATATCACAAAACTTCAACATGTTCCCAGGTTGTTTCATGATAAAATTGAAAACTATCTGAAGATTACACTGGAGTTCTTCAAAAAGACAGTGTCATGATTTAACCCCAGCTAACAACTATGCACCATACAGCTGCTCACTCTCTTGCCTCAGCAGAAGGATAGGGAGAAGATAATTGGAAGGGTAAAAGGGAGAAAACTATTGGGTTAAGATATGAATAGTAAAATAATTAATAGTAAAATAATTAATAGTAAAATAATTAATAGTAAAATAATTAATAGTAAAAACAATAATTAATTGAAACGAGAAGGAAAGTAACAAAGAGACAAATAAAACCCAGGAAAGGTAAGTCATGCAAATGAAAACAATTTCTCACCACCATCCAACTCATGCCCAGCCTGTCCCTGAGCAGTTGCCCCCCAGAAAAACTTCCCCCTTTATTGCTGAGCCTGCTGCCACATGGTCTCAAATACCCCTATGATCAGCTGTACCAGATATGTCTCCTGCCAGCTCCTTGGGCACCCCCAGCCTCCTCACTGGTGGTGCCACCTGAGGCTTGGATGCTCCGTAAACCCTACTCAGTAATAACAAAAATATCCCTGCATTGTTAACACAGTTTCCAGCACAAATCCAAAACATAGCCCTGCACTAACTACTATGGAGAAAAGCTAAGACAGTTCCAACTGAAGTGTTTGATTAATGTTACAATAGAGGGCAATCCTAAAATGGGAGTCCCATCCCTGTTACTTCCAGCTGAAAAGATCCTCAATGTGACTGGTGAGGTTCTGCAAATGTAGCTCTCCATCTGTCACCACTCACATTTTTTAGCAACTGCACAGATAATGCAAAAGGTTTTACAGTTACAGAATCTCCTGCTCTGTTATATGAACTTTTAACCCTTTAGTCCAGAAAGTCAGAACAAAGTAGAATCCTCCAGGACAAGAGCAAATGTATGAGCAGAACTGTCACAGCATATATCACAGTTGAGACAGCCACACTACACAGAGTATCATCATACAATTTCAGAAGGCTTTAACTCAAACAGAGTAACACCAAACTACATCAGAAGGCTTTAGGAGTCTGCCCTTCTTGGTCTTTACCCCGAACTTTTATACCCCCCATGTTCATGCATTTCACCTGTGTGCCCTCTGTTCTCTTTGGTGATTGGTCAGTGCACCTGGCCACTCCATGGCTCATTGCTGTCAATGCTGCTCACCTGCTTTTCACAGCTGTGCCCATTGGGGATGAGGCTCAGCTGCAGCCCCACTCCCAATCACCACAAACTGTGTACCTACACAGAACTCTGTTCAGTTCCTCATCCCAAATCAATCTATGCCTAGTTCTAGTTGATGTAGCCAGTTCCACTCGTTTCTACTAGTTTCAGTCAATCATTTTTTTAAGGAGAGAGGGAGAGGAAAGAAAGGTCACCAAGGAAAGTTATCTATTGACATAATCATATGATCAGTATGTCAGAGAAGGAACAGCAAACTGGACATTTCTTTTCCCATCTATGACTTTTTGTCTAGATTGTCTGTTAAAACTCTATTCCCAAATAGCAACAGTCTCGGTAGTATTAGTGACCTTTGGCAACAGCCTTTCTGTCTTTTGGGACTACATCGATTTTTTTTTTCCCCTCTGGCTTCCATATAGCAATTTGGTATCTTATTGACCCAGATCTACAAAGTGGCCAGTATCACTAGCAGCAAGGGATTTTGAGAGGTTTTTTTAGTACAACAAATTAGAACATGAGCTGGCACAGGCTACAGTGAAAAAAGTGTTGATAGTACTCTAGATTCAGGCAGCTCTAGTGGACTGACAGCCGTGTTTGGCAGATGGGGCATTGGCTGATTTTTCTCAAGGTTAGTTTGTTAGCCACACAGAATACTTGGTAGCCACACACAGTACTTGGCTTGCTGGTCTTCCAGAGTGTGTCTAGGCCCCAAAGGCTTTAGTTTCAGTTTTCAAAATTCCAAGTGGGTAAAGGTTTATGTGCTAGTAGAGTGTATTAACATATTAACACATAAGAGCACAGAAATTATGAGAACCCCCTCAACTTCTCTTATTTTCTTGTAATTATTGAAACATTCCTAGGGATTTCTTGTATATACAAAGGGCCTGGTACATACTTTATATTTTTCAGGGGTTTGTTAGTAAAGGTTAATGCATATTCCATTTCCCTGTAGAATACAATAATCTTTTCAGCAGTAAATGTTTGGAATCCTTGTATGGATTTATTCTCATAGTGAAATTACCCTGTATTCCTATTTAAAAC
Organism: Ploceus nigricollis; assembly: GCA_013399945.1. Classification (NCBI taxonomy): domain Eukaryota; kingdom Metazoa; phylum Chordata; class Aves; order Passeriformes; family Ploceidae; genus Ploceus; species Ploceus nigricollis. The sequence goes on from VXBC01007018.1 coordinate 1,238,467, forward strand.
TCTGTGCAATGTACTGGCTTACTAAAGGATTGAAATGGACTGCTTTGAACTACATCCTGTGGAGGTTAGTCTGCAGCTATCGAGCCTAGCTGATTTTAATCCTACTCAACACTATTACTCAGTAATTACAAATTAAGTTGGTCTAAAACTGAATGGTTCTATCGCCTTCCAAAGACCCACACTGATGCTTCCCAAGGGAATACTCTTCCTTGAGTACTGTCTGAAAGTTCTCTTATTATTCTGTTAGGGGAAATCAAAGCTGTTTTGTAGACTATTTATGAGAAAACTTTCTAAGTGTTTAGCTTCACAGTGTTGTAAAGAACAGCATGGGTCATGTGCAAATCACAGCCTTGAGATTAGATTCTTACCATCAATGTAAGCAATAGGTTCAATCCTAAAGCAACCTTTCATTCTTTCACAGCTGTTTTTCTCTACAATTATATCAGCTATACAGATATCTCTCTCTACATTCAAACACATGTACTGCAACAAAAACCCACAAAAAGAATCAAAACCAGAAAATTTACAAACAGAATGACCATCCTTAATGAGAAAATAACATGGAACAATGTGAGCTGTCTTTGAAAATAGTGAGTTATTCCAACTGAAAATGTGTAGGTTTGTATACTTCAGGTGAGGATAGGTTTTTGTTCAGAACAAGGCTCAGTCTTTGTGTATGGACCCAGCTAAAGGAAAATAGAAAGCAAAGGACATAGGTTCTGAGTATTACACAGAAAATATCTGAAAGTTTTATGTTAGTGGTAATATTCTCCTCTCAATTAGGCAGATAAGTTGCTGGAACACCCACTACCAGAGACTGATATATTTTTTAAATCCCCAATTTTACACTCTTTACGCAGTTGCAGTTTTTCCAGATGTCTGCCTGAGGGTTTAAGAATTCGCTACTCCCTGCTATCCATTTTGCAACTCTTTTTATATGTTTAATACAGTTTTGTACTCCTTTGACATCAGTTCATTCCTGAAAAGCACAAGCATCTGACACAGAATTTTAGTGAGGTACTCCAGGAAATCCCCTTGGCACAAAAGGGATATAATACCTCTTATTTCCAAATCTGCTCATGCATAACCAGGGTTAGCATACACTTCCTCAGAGTATATTTGTCTTCAGTAAGACAAGAAAGGAAAAGACTCTAGAGAATTTATTTAATAATTGATAGTGGAAATAGACTCTAATGAAATTTCCATCATCCAGAAACATGAACTCTACTTCATATATACTGTCATTCATTTGTTGGCTAATAGCTGACTTGGCAGCTTCCTTGAATTCCCTACTTGGATACAAACAGCCAGCCCACTTCTCCTATAATAAAGCTCTTCAAATCTCAAGGGAACCAGTGAACTCTTAGGGCTGTATCTTTAGGGGCTGTGCACCCCCACAGAAGCACAAAGCTGCAAGAGAAGCCACATTATAGAGATGAACCTGAATGTTTCAAAGTGTATTTATCTATTTCTTTGTAAATCCTTTATGGGTTGGAGCTAACAGAGGACCCTCCAGACAAATACTGAACCTAGTACTTTTTCCAGTCCAGATTCCAAGTCCTTTTAGCCCTATTATTTACACATGGAAGATTTGTGGGCTGGAAAGTGGATATATTGAGAAAGAAACTCCTAATATATGATGGCAAACTAATTTCTCCATAGTACCCGTACTTTAGTCTTTTTGTATCAGATGCAAAGTCTGTAGCTGCTGTGACTTCTTAAAACACCAACAGGCACTGTGTAGGTATTAAACACTGTTTTTTCATAAAGCTTTAATATTTATATAACTTCCAGGGAATAAAAGTGCATATATTGTATATATGCCATGAGAAAGATGAAAAAGATATGCTTCTGACTGTAAAGAGCCAAAATATTTGGAGACAATGATACTACCTGATACTTAATGGCTGCCTACTGAAACATATTTTACAGGAAACACTGGCCTTAAATTTCCTATTTGACTATGTTTAAAATTCTAAGACTTCCACTCTTTCCACAATTGAAAGAGATGAAAATTGCACAAGACAATACTTTGCTAAAATAATAATAAAAAAAATATTATTACCAGTAGTCTTTCTTTTAATCAAATATTTCTTATGTCAGCATTCCATTACTGTCCCATCTTACTATAAATAGTTTAACTAAAGTGTACAAAGTAGAAAAAAAATGTATTGTTTTCTTATAAAGTATTTTTCTTCTAATTTCAGGCCTCAAATATGTCATCTTCTTGCTACTTATACAGATTGCCTCTTTGATTTCAGTAGAACTAAACTTCTGCAGGTGTCTCCAGACCCAGGTCTTACAAAGCAGTCAAAAGATTGTCTAAGGATAAACTTGTATCAGCTTTGTCATAAAAGAAGTAGTTTTATGAGGCTTAAAACAGGCATCTGTGACTACAAATACCTAATTAATGGTGAATATTTTATTCTCTGCCAGCAGGTGTTCAATCCAAGCTTTATACATCTCCTTAGTCAAAGAGGTTTCAGGGCTTAGTTTAATTTTCCATGACAGCTAAGCTCTTCCATGGCTGACTACACAAGGTTGCTATTAAAATACTTCTTCACCAATTGCACTCAGTAATCAATAGTCTACTCTAATATTTATACTGTCAAATACCTCAGCTCGTTATTGTAACTTTTATATTACCTGCATGTCAACAACATGTACGTGTGCATGTACAAACTCATGAAATGATACTTTTGGTAATCTCTAATCATTCAGTCTATTTAAATAATGCTCTGGAAGCACCTTTATGAACTCCTGAGTTGAGAATGCCCTGGGGAATATACAAAATTCTTAAACTATAATTAGGAACCCTAGAGGAGCATTCCATTCAAAAAATACACTTTACATACACTGCAATATATCAGATTCATAGCAAGCACATTGAGGTCAGAAGTAAAGTGGGAAAACTGAAAATTTGAGTATTGTGAACACAAAGGAAAAGTAAAAACCTTAGTAATGCATTGAAGAAATAGAAGTACAGCCAAAACAAAAAGAATTTAATAACCTCCATATATTAAAAAAATAGTTGTTGATCTGGTTGTCTTCATTTTAAAGCCTTTAAGGAAAGCTTTAATTATTAAAAAATGTTACAGGTTGAAGACAGAAATACCTCATTTTTTCCCTGTACATACCAATTTTGAATAATTTCAAATAAAAAGTGATAAGAACAATAACTCTGATCTACAAGGAATAAAATTATTAAATCTATTGGCACTGACTGCACAGAGTAAAAGTGGGAGAGGACATGGAAAAGCGAGCACTCAGCTAATAGTATTATGCTTTTTCTCTAAAGTGAAGAGAAACTTTGCCCTACAGAAATTTTTGTCTGCTTCTCTTCAACATTGTAGTATCCTAGATATCAAGATTATTACAAACTTTTGTCATATATGCAACAGCTCTGATACACTTTAATAGTCTTTGAAAGACGCATAGTTTAGATATGATACTGAAAGATAAAGACGCACACAAAGCAAACATGGATGAGCTAGACATTATGAAGGTGGAATGCGAGGCTTAGCAAAGCATGATATCATGAAGATCAGGAAAATTAACTGAAGGTTGAGCAAACAGAGTTTTTGATTAACAGAGGAGATAGCAGCCTTCAATATGCAAGTGGATTTACAAGTGACAGACACCTAGCAGCAGATGCAACAGATATCCTACGAGCTGACAGTATGATCCAGGTGAAATTTTCCACACTTCAATGGCGCATTTAATTCAGGCAATGCTCTCAGCAAAGCAGAAGAAGAAAATCAGAAGGAAACTAAAATACAGGAAACTTAAACACAAATAGAAGTGGTAACAAATTTATTTTCAGTGAATATTTTTGGAATTATTCTGTAGCCAATGGCAAATCAAGTTCAGAATGCGCAGCATAAACATTTTATTTTGATACTAGGCAAACACATTATGGAGTCACTGAATCTTCACTAAGTAACAGATAAGAGGACTTAAGACACAGATCAAGTTCTGTCCCTTATCATCCCTACTAAATGGAAATCTTTGTTTAATCAGGAGCTCTGCTAGTATAAGCCAGATTACCTCCACTGATAATAATGGCATTATAATGATTTACTCATCAAGAGATTGATGCTTTGAGTATTTGAAAATACTAGAAAAATAATCTGTTTCCTTGGAAATAAGCATGACTGAGTGGTTCCAGGACTTCCAGATCCCACATGTGAAACTATCTGTATGTCTGCAGATGCTCTGAGATTCTCTGTGCAGTGTAACAGGAGTGAGTAATTAAACAGTGAAGAACACAGAAGTAGTAGTTACATACCTCTGGTTGGTGCATATCCATTTTTAGGACTATATTTGTTTCTCTTTTCAAATCATAACCAAATCAGCTGACAAGCCAGCTATCTGTCAAGAATACATACAGAGAGTGGTGAGCACTGTGACATGCTTTTATGGAAATAGGATTAAGTTTCTGAACAGTAAGGCACACTCATTGTGGATTTTGCCAGCCAGGGCTTTCCACTTGGCATTGACTGCTTCTGTATAGCTGGATTTTGTCTCATAGCATGACAGCCAAGCTCTGAGTGTTACTGAGCATAAGGAAACCATTGCAAATACTTTCAATTTGTTGGTAAAGTCACAGAAGTCTGTACACTTCTAAAACACTTAGGCACAGGACAGGATCTGCAGCCTCAGAAACAAGGCAGAACCTGCAATACAACTGGAATGGACCAAATGTCCATCAGCTGATAAAACCAGACAGCCTTTTGGCCAAATGTATAGGCAAGCAGAATATGTTTGTCAATATATAGTAGCAGCTAAAAGGCCAGAGAGGATGAATAGGAAACAATTCCCTCCCCAAAATGAAGGAAAAGAAAGTAGATACATTTTTCTCAAATAAAAACAAACAGAACAAACCTAGGCTTAACTCACAGCTCCCACTGATGATATCATGACAAAGAAAAAGGCAGAGCCAGGAACCTATTCAGGAGCTATTTGGCTGCATTTCACTAGATCAGGAAAGGTGATGCTAAAAATAAAGTATCAGATCAATATAGCTGTATCTTAATATCCAAGAAGGTGTGACTCATATTCAGATGCTTGAATGGGCTGGTAGAAATTGGAGTTAACAGTTGCCAAACTAAGTGTTGGAGGTTAAATGAACGTCTAAAATTGGCAATAGAATCTACAGAGATTTGAAGTTAGCCAGGGCAGAAATTTCAACTAAGAATGCTAGTTAAAACAGCATGAAGATTAAGCAGTTTATGCTTGTACAAAACTTTAAAGAAATAATAAACAATCTACTGTTTTATATGATTCTTATAGAAGGTGTAACAATTGTATTGTATAGATTGTATAGATTATATAGATTGTATATAGATATACAATCTTACTATAACAGCATTTAAATCAAATTTTCAAAACCACATTTTTTACATTTAGCCAAAAATTATAAAAAATTTACATTGTTAAAAAACTACTAATAGTTTAAATTATATGCAATAATTTTTACTATATAGCACTCAGATCAATCATACATTCCTAATCCTAATCCTCTGTTTATATCCTGAGCAAGGATCATTTCCTGATCTCAGATTATGTGAATAAACACTAATTTCACCACTAAAACCAATAGTTTCCTAGCACTTCTTACAGAGAACTGTACTAGAAAAAATATGGGTAGCCCTTTATAAACACTGGTTTTAACATTTGATTTGTTAGCAATGACACTCTTAATACAGGTTGGCACTCAAAGTATTTTGTTAGTTTAGCCCCTAAAATTCAAGAAGGTATGGAGGAGAAATCAGAAAACATGGTGAAAATCTCAAAATTCCTCACTGAAAACAACTCTATGAGAAACATTTTTATTATTTCCCTAACCAAGTTCTCCGACATTTCAAAATAATATCTTTTATATGGAAGTTAAATAAAAAGGGATTTTTAATGTTTAAATAGAAAATGCAAAATTCCAGTCTTGTATTTAAAAGGAATTTTAACGCTATACTTAAAGTTCACAGAATGTAAAGTATGACAGAATAAAACCAAGACTGACATTTTCTGCAATTTGAAAGTTATTTTTAAAGTAATTTGTCAGTTTATTCCCTTTATCCATTTAAATAGTATGGCAGAGGGAATATGTTTATCATACTATGTGGTTCAGAAAAGATTGCTATTTGTACAGAAGTAATATCTGGCTGAGTAGCTAAGCACCTGAAACACTGCTGTGTTTATTATTTATTTATTATTATCCTTTAAGGATGATCATAATCATTCTTCAAAGAGAGTGATTGAGCAGAAGTACCATTCAAGCATACAGGGAGTCATAAGAGCAGGCTTTTTATTTCCTCAAAATAAGCAAACTTCCTTTATTCCCAACTAATATTTGGAAAATTTATGTTTTCTACAAATAATTGCACTAACATAAGCCAGTACTGATATTTGATTTCAGATAAGAACACAGTATTATTCATTGTTCATTAATCTTTATTTGCTGTTTGAAATTCATTATTCTCTAAAGCTAATAATTACTTTCATTTAAGCAGGAAGGGAAGAAAATAATATTATACAACATCATTCATTCATGAGAAATAAGAATTATTCAATATATTAAACAAGCAGTTCATCATCTATTAATTTAGAGATGATTTACCTGTCAATAACAAACAGTTAAACATGCATCTTCCAAAAAATAAAACTGAAATAAAAGTGAAATCAGAAGTTCATGCACTAAAAAAAAAGGGAATTTATTCTTCTTCCTAGATCTGCTGTGATATCAACTGAGATGACAAGCTGAGAAAGAGGTTTCTATCCTAATTCCGAAATTTAGATAGTAGAAGAATAAAGAGGAAGTGTTTTTAAAAAAATTAATTTTTGAGGCAGAAATAAAAGTAGGAAGTTCCATAACTTTTTGAATTTGTTTTGAATAAACATTCCACATGGGTTAAAAAAAAAGTTAGAGAAAAAGGGCAGGTTATTTAATTTGATGGCTTCATTTTCAGGTATTGATCAAAAACTAGCATTTAAGTGTTTTAAATAGTTATATTTTTAAATGCTTTACCCGTTCAACAAGTTTATAGTTTATGCATACATTTGTCTATACCAAGTCCTTTTCAGCAAACCAAATTGGAGGCCAGAAGAAACAAACACAAAAAATAAATTGTCTCCTCAGAACTTCTCTGAGCCCTGCTACTCCCTCCACTCCTGCTAAATATTTTTACCTTACTTTCCCTGGTATTCATGAGTTACTCAGCCAGTGCTGATTGGCCTCCATGGATCTTTTGTCTATGAATTAATAGCAAAGAGACTCCCTATGTGGAGATATGACTGACTGTACCCATAAACAGAGATAAATTAGACAATGACATTGCTTTGCTTTTGTCATACTCCAGCTGTTCAGGTTAGTTTACTTAGCCGAAAGCAAAAAGCAATTTCCACCAGCAAAAGTGCTGCTACTTTGACAAACAAATCAGAAGCCTGCAGTGGTAGGTAAAAGCAGAACATTCAACTGGCTCTGCAGGCCTCTTGCCCAGACACCATACTCATCAGCTCTTAAGTTTCTGCTATACAAACACAATCTCTCATTGTTGAACTTTAATATGTTTGTTTTGTGAGCTCTAGACCCTTAGCAAAAACTCTTTTCTTCAACATTTCAACATGACTGGAGAGTTTTACACTGCAGCACATCTTTTCTTTCATCTATTTCCCCACTGGAGCAAGGGTCTTCCTGACTTCTAATGAGAACTACAATTCAGAGTTTATCCATGTTATTTTCTTTTATTTAGGATAACTCTGGACAACAAAAAGTCTTCTTAGTGGTTCCCATGACAACAACCTTTCAGTTACTAATCCTGAACATATGGCTGGAGTAAAAGAATTTTTCAGGGAGGTGCACCACTATTACAGGGAGTCAAGTTAACCTTAGGGATGGTTTACAAAGCCCCTTCAATCAGTGGAATGACCCTTAGTCTGAGGGAAATTCAAGCAATTAGTGCAAACTCTTCTCCCATTTAGTCTAGTTGAGAGATTTCAAAGGTATTTTCTAATTGCAAGAAATTGATGATGGTTCAGTTGGCTCCCTGAATGAGTAGAGCAGAAAGTAAAGCACCAAGAATTTTTGCAAAGAGGTTGGCGAAAAACACATTTCAGGAATGACTAATACAATTTCTGTCACAGAAATGTTACCTAAAGATACAAGCAAATCATGGTTTGCAAAGAAAGGAAATTCCATGTATTAGAACAACTACTGTAGCTGGAAAAAAAAGGGAGAAAATTCTTTTGTGCACAAAATCTTTTAGAAGATGTAAAATTCTGTTCTAAGTATGCAACAGGTCCCAGCCCTGTGATTCACTGGTCCATAAACCTATGACTCTGCAGTGTGTATGCCTAAAGAAAACGTTTCCTAAAGTTACTCCTTTCTCATTATCAATATTTCATCTGCGCATGGACTGCAAGGCTGAACTAGGCCTTTGTTAAAATACAACTAGTTAAGTTTGAAATAAAATATCCTGGGTTTTAGCCAAGAATTTTAGCAGACCAGTAACCTCAGTGATTCAGACAACTAACACTGATCAAGCAGTTACATAAGCTTATCTTTAGCTAGAGGATTTGATGATTTAATGTGTGGGTGAAAGGTGACCTAAAGCTGAATTTTCAAAAAAACACGGTAGTCTTAAGAAAACATTTTATTCAAATTTTAAATGTGTATCAAGGGAATATAAATACAAATACTCACTGATTATTTTCTAATTAATGATCAGCACTTGTAATTCACAATGATATTCCTGTCAATAAAAATGTTTAGCATCTCGGACTTGGGTCTGAAGCAGTGCAAGCTCTGAAATGTTATTGAATTAAATGATTTTCCTGGATTTCTCATGATCATCCAAACATCCATTGTGATGAAATACATGAATACACAGCACATTCCTTCAGTCAGCATTGCATTAAATCTTTCAAATAATGGACACAAAGGAACTGTATATCGAAAACTTAGGCCAAGAATACAGTTAATTGGGCTAATTAATTTATGCTCTTTTTATTTTTTTTTTCCTAATTTAAGAGGCAGCAGGCATAAAGAATAATATTGTCAGTCTATTTTTTTTGTTGCAGATATAAAACTGCAACACATTTTTATTAAACAGGTTCTGAACCCCATTTGCAAAGGAGAACATAAGCAATACAAAGAATCATAGCGCATGACTTCTTGCAGAGCCAGAAAGCAGCAATGATGATGCAAGAGGCCCTTCCAAATCTGTCTTAAATGTCTTTTTCTTAACTTAAATATCTTAATTGCATAAAACTATTGTTATTTCATTCAAAATAATTAATAATGTGTAGTTATCAATATTAGTCTATATACATACAAAATATGAAATACTTTATCTTCTTGCTCTAATTTGCACATTGGTTGAAGAAATTTGAAGCTTCTTTTATTGTCTTTGAATGTGGTATATAAACAGCTGGTGCCAGTGGTACAGAGTCAACAGAGGCCTGGTAAGTTATATGTGCCTATTGCAAAATATTATCACATTGAATTTCTTTTATGCCTATGGATTAATTTATTCTGATATTTGTATTTAATAATCTTCAACTCCAGACAGGAGAGGTACTATGGATTATCCTTATGATTTAGGTAAAACAGAACTAATGACAGAAGGTCTCAGCATTCAAAGCCAGCACATGCCCTCACATATCAGTATCAGTTGCTTTTGCCGATTTTTCAACACAAACCCACCTTTAGTTGAACTCTGACAAGGTACCTGGTATAACCCCAGTTGAATGGATGCCTCATCTACAACGCATTCATGGGATTTAATAATTAGAAAAATTCTTTATTTTTATATGAGCCCTTTGAAGCTAATTTACCTACAAGAAAATTTTGAAAACTTTTTCCTATCCAATATCAATTCCAAAGTTTTAAGAACAGAGATCTATACAATTGTGTAGAATTGAAAAGAATGGTTGACCCTCTGACTGTAAATTATGTGACTATGTCTTCCTAAATCCACAGAAGGATAAAGTAATAAGTATAGAGTAAACTATTCCCAATTACTTCAGCAAGTACTGATGCAGAGGCCAGAGATAATTTAAATGCCATTATTCATCCGAGAACATACTGCAAAAAAGAGAAAATATTGCAGAAAACTACACAAAAGCTAAAGGTCATCCTAGATGAAAACATAGAAAACACCAGATTTGTCAGCCTGAATATTGATTAATCATATTCGATCACATTAAGCTAACTCAAATGAGCTATGATTGAAAAATACATCCAAGGCTGACTATTAACACAAAAAATACAGATAAGTCCATTTTGAGCATTAATTTTGAGCAGCTTTTTAATATAATCTAACTTATCATACATGTAGTGAAATGTAATAATGGGTTTGTCTTCCTGAAGGACAAAGCAGGTTGCCAGATTTGGGACAGTAGTGCTGAATAGAAATTAACTAATAAATTCTGGTATTTATTACTGCAATTGCCTTTGGTGGAGTAGGTTTTTTCATATTCTGGAATAAAATTTTGAAGAATTTGCACTATATTCAATTGGAACACAGTACCAAAATGGCTTTGCATTCAAGTTAACATAAAGTGCATATAGAGACAAGATTTGTCAAAACATTTTGAAATCTGTGATGATGTCTTTAAGATATGTCAAGGAGGTATTGAACTATGACAAGCAAAGTTAAAAAACATGACCTGTGTTTGATGTGCTAAAATGCTGCATACATATCTAATAGATCTTAGTATTGAGCTGATTCTCTGCAAGACTGTCACTATCAAATATAATGTAAACAGCAATTATAAAAATATCTTCAAAAATAAAATCAGAACACAGGGATTTAAAAGTATCTTCTCTTTTTCTTCAGTCACAAATTTCTCCATCTAAGAAGACTAAAGTGAATTAAAGTTTTAGTTTACAGAGTTAGCTTGGAAACTGAGGGCATCATCTTTGTAAGTTAACATTTCCCTGCTCATAGTGTTGTCTTTTTAAGGTGACAAGATACAGTACCAGTGTCTGAATGCCTTGTCTTTTACAGCTAGTCTTGAGATACAATTATGAATAGTGTCCTATAACCATTTTTAGAATGTGCATTTGTCATTTTTGACAAATCCTTTTAATTCTCTTTTGTGGTCAGAAAGGTCATTACTGTGTAATGGTGTCTTTTTCTACCATCTAGATAGAATGCAGTTGGAAGAGACATGGCTTTTATTTTTCTTCTGGGACTATAAAAGCACACCCCATTGCAAAGTTCTTTCTACGATGAAGAATTTGGACTGTTTACTACATACAAATAGTGAACCAAGAATATCAATACATCACATAGCAGGAAAAAGGTTTATGTTTTGTATAATAATTGCAAAAGATATTTAAAAGTCTATAGGGGATCAGAGCCTTTGAGAATATAATTCTATTTTTTTTCAATGGAAAAAGTAGAAGAAGAAAATTTAACTCAAGACTGACTTGCATATGAAAACTAATGATCAGAGTAGGAATATATTTATAAAGAGACATAGAAATAATCTTCAGCCAAGAACATACTGAGGTTATGTTCCTAAAGAGACCCTCCAAAAGAAATTGTAATTCTGATATTTTAGTGTTAGTCTCCAGAACCAAAGGGGTCTGCTTGCTTTGCCCCAGTATGATAAAAACATTATATAAACTACTATATTCCTGAAGACTATGACTCTTGATATGCATAAACCAGGATAGACTGAACTGTGGATTTCTGTTTCATTACTATTTCAGAACATTTGCCTCATGTTCTCTATTTCTGCATTTCTCTTGTATGCATCTTGGTGTAGTATTACATCATGAGTTCTTGAGGACAGTCCTCAGCCACAAAACAAATTTTTAAGCTCTTGCAGGAAATAAATCAGACTAGCAGGGAATCTATAGGTTTCCTCTTGTACAAGAAATTTTTGAGTATCATAAAAGCCAAGCGAGTACTCAACCTACATGGATTCAAAATAAAACACATGAACACACTATTCCAAGAACAAATATTCCTGATTACACATTTGACTTTGAACACTCAGCTGGTTTTCCACACTACTTTGTGCATGAGGGCTTCATACACTAATTAGGTCTGTATTACCTATTAGAGATATGATCAACTGAATACAGATGATAAACTCTGTTTTGAAGTTTAAAGAAGAAATTTAGGTCTGAATGTATCTTTTGTGCTGGGATGTTTTTGATGCATATACACTACACTGAATTTCTGTAGTAATTCTGAATTTCTGACTTGTAGTTCATTTTGGATCACTTCACTGAAGCCAGATTTCATAGATACAAGACTTTCTCTAGAACTCAGATACTTCCTAATAACTGTTAGCATGAAATTTTTCATTGAAGAAAATCTTAATTCAAAATTTCATTTCATTCCACTTTAATTTTACTCACATTTTATTATATTTTACTTTACTAAACCACCAGATATTTGTTTCTTACACACTCATCAATTTTTCAAGGACTACCAGAAGGCATTTAATTCTGGGTCTTTTTTAATTCTGCCACTTTAGCCAAAAATAAGAGAATGACATCAGAAACCAAGATGAAAATTTTTTTAAAATCAAATATTTTAAAAAGCCTAGCAGTATTGCAAAGAGAAGTCAGGTCCCACTGATAGAAGCATCAAAATTTCTCCTTACCCAAATGAAACCAGAATTTCATGTTTTCTATCCTGTATACTCTATTTTTTTCCTTATTTGTCAAATACTTATAAAGCATAACTGGTTCTCTATTAATGTCTTTTTAAGGTATAAATGGGAATACAACAGATAGTTGTATATCCAATAAACTTATACGCCTGATTACTTTATGAACAAGACCTACTCAACCTTTCTGGGATGAATATTTCCTTCACAATTTGTATTGATTTTGCATAAAGTTAATCAGAATTATGAAATATTTGGGCAGAATTATTTGCTCAAGCTTGTCTACAGCATTGCTGGAGAATCTGTAACTAAAACAAAGAAGTATCCTGTTAAGTCCTTGACGTATCCTTCACGAATCTTGGGAAAATTTACATGCAAATCTGATTTTAAAAATAAGATTCTTTAGGGAACTGTGTAACTGATTATTCTTATTATCAATTAGAAGAGTAGTCAGACTTATCTCTATTGATCTTCAGGAAACAGCTATTTTTGATTAAGGTATCACTGTGTCTTGGAGAAGCTGGGATCTGGTTCCTGCCACAAAACATGTTTTATGTTTGTTCAATTGTTTAAACAGCGCTTTCATATATATTCATATTAATTTGCCGTGGAACTTTCAAGCTGATTGGACAGAAATTTCTTTCCAAACAAATCTGCATGTGGTTAGATCATGAAAATGTTTAATCACCTCTAAGTGTTTTTGTTTCAAACTGTGCTAGAATCTGGCCATAATTGTTACATGATTCTCCTTAAGGTATAATTGGAACTCTCTACTGAGGCTGACTGAAACTATTTGAGAACTATTGTAAATTATTAACAAAGGAAGGAGCTGCCAAAGAACACACAAACCAGTTTGGCCATAGAGGCAAATCCTCAGGCTTTGAAGATGGCCATGCTTGTCAGCTGAGTCCCACAACTCATATATTTTTAATGGAAATGCAAAATTCTTTTGTGTACAGGGTCAGGAAAGTGTAGTGTCTGCCTATCTTATATTCAAGTAACATCTTTTCCAATGAAAGATATTTTGCTTTGATAAGAGAAGCATTTTCAGAAGAGAGAGCAAATCTTTTTAGTCATCAAGTCTGTATTGTCATTTTCCGTTTCCTTATATTTTTCACAGGTAAATATATGTGAGCTATATATTTTACTCTGTGTATTGTAAAAATGGTTTTATTCTTATAAAATATCCAATCACAACAAAATTCAGATTTTTAATCTGGTTTTGAGCCTTTGAAAGACAAGAGTTTATTCCTAATTTGTAATTAATTAAATAATCTTATAATTTTTTTTTTTCTAAATTTATTACTCTGGATCCAGAACCTGGCTCGGGACTATCTTCAACTTCTTTTCTATCAAATTACATTCAAAATGCTGGATGAAAGAGCTATGATTTAAGAGAGGTGATTTTACCCAGAAAATTTTGCAATAATTTTAAAGCAAATATATTCTGTACTGACTCACTGTTAGAAGTTTTAAAGATTGTCGTGAAATTATAACCATGTGATGAAGCCAGTGATAGGAAACTGATAATTTGTATTCAACTCTTACTGTAGATCTTTGTTTCTCTTCCTTCTAAAGTTTTAAACACTTATGGAAATATGACACATTTACAGCAAGCAAGCTCGGCACATAGGTCAAGTCAGCCCTAGAGGCAAGTATATGTTGCTGCTTATAATGTACTAAATCTATGAAAGCAAATATGTTTGGAGCCTTTTTGATGATTAATGCTTCTTGCCTTTCTCAATTAGAACAATGCTGCGTAGCTGAAGGAGAGTGATATTCATTTTCTATAGAGAACATGCAAAAAAGTATACACCCAAGCAGGCAAATACCATTTTGGGAGAAGCAGCAAAAGAGGTGCTTATGTGAAAATGCCTTCTTCTTAAATCCAAGAAATGTATGGAATACGAGATGATGAGCGGATTCCTTTTAGAAAGACATTTACCACATCTACTTGATAGCAAAGTAACCTTTTCCATAGCTGCAACCTTTTTGTTTAATGAGCAGAAGAGGGAGACCAAGGACCTGAAGCTCTTTTACGAAGGCATGTCCAGTAAAACACTATATATAGGTCTGATTATTGAGGAGGAAAGGTCAGGCTTTGAACTACCTTCTGGCTTTCCTCCCAAAGCTAAAAATACAGCCAACCTCAAGTGACAGAATAGATTTTCAATCATGATACTCATTTATGTCTTGTGAACCTGTGATTTTTCCTTCAAATCAATAAATCTTTATTTAGCATCCTAATATTAGAGAACAAAATGTGTATTTACTGGAAAATAATTGTGTTCAAATGCGTACCTAAAAGTGTCAATCAGATACATGCAAACTAGCATCAAGATAACACACATAGAGGGGCATGAGTCTATTTCTCTGTAGAATGACATTCCTAGCTTCACTTAACATTACTGATAATTTAGGATATGGCAGAATTACTCCAATGACACATAGGTACTGCTACAGTTCTTGACAAATTTTCCGTAGAGGACATTGCAAATGGTTAATGACTCTCTATCCCTTGCCCACTAGCAGCTTCTGCTGGCAAATATTCTTAATGTATAATGCAAAATTCTACAGAAACATAGTTTTTTTTTTTAATTTGACGGTATTCGATCATCCTGATAGCCCCCTTCCAACTCCCTTCCTTATTCTGTGATTCTATGATTCTATGAAGTCCAACCTACTTCTCTTGCAGAGAATCACACCAAATAAGCTGTTTACTAAACTTTCATAATTTCGGTTTAAACAAAATTAGGGGTTTTGAATCAACTGCTTGAAAGGCTGTTTCAGAATTTGATTGTTGCTATGATTATGTACATTTATTTAATTTTCAGATGAGGTGTGTACCTGAGCTGTTAATAACCATTCCTTTTGCTGTTGATGTTGACTTTGGCTCAAATATTTCTTATCTCATGACCATTGTGCTTCCATATAGGACTTGTCTGCCTTCTTAATCTAAGGCTAAGGCTACATAACACCTTTTATTAACAAGATAAGCATCTCCTTCTCTTGCCTACCTTTCTCTGCATCTATGCCGATTTCTATTTCATTTTCCTGAACTAGAATGTCCAGAATGGTATTTAGCATTTCATAGTAAGTGTCAAGAGTGCCTTGTAAGTGAAACACATTTTAGGATGTCATTTGTCTATTATACAGCTTGTTTCCGGTTAGCTGCTAGATTTGCATATCACCATCTTTAGTTATGTTGGAAGATATTACACATACTGGACAACTTGAGCAAAACTACTTTATGGAACTAGAAGTTGTTCCAAGGTTACAAAATAATTTCCAACCACTTATTCTATAGACTAGTATTGCACCAGTATGCATTTGTGAATAGTTCTCCAGTGCCATTTAGATACCTACTTGACTGAGGTTTTAGTAATCATAGTACTCCTCTGTACACTGTCATATCTATTTCATTGATCAATGCAGGAAGCTTCATAAATGTAGATAACATATTTTCCAGACATTTTGTAATTAGCATTGCAAGATGAGCTATCATAATTGCTTCCTTGACAGTAGTTTCTCATAACTTATAATGTCTTGATCTATAATGCATACCCTGTAATGCATTTCAACTCATCTGTAACTATTACAGTCAATCATCTTGAAATAGTGTCACAGTATGAGCTGCTTGTACGTCTAAAATAAGTGTTCTGTTTGACAATTGTGTTGTATTACAGTAGGCAGCATTGTTTTACAACCAGGCCTGCATAAACCCTGTGGGTATCAATGAAAGCAAAGACTAATTCAAAATTTACATTTTTCTGCTGTTAGTGGAATATGACTGATGTCAACAACTGTGTTACAAAATGAAAGTTTTGCATATGCCTAGAAAGCAGTTGAGTTCTGACACGTTAATATTATCATTTAAGGAATAATCCATACTGCCTTTGCAAACAAAAGGTAATCACATTATAGGAACAACTGATACACAGCTGAGGCAAACCTTAAGCTGGAGTTTCTGATATTGCCAAAGAAATGCTCAGTGCTGGCAAAAAAAATTGACCCAGTATAATCTATTTAATAAGGTAATTAGGACTAGCTGTTTCTGAAAATGTATCTTTAACCATAAAGAGCTTGTCTGTCATACTGAGACAGAGCCTTGTACTCAGTCTGCTTCAAGTGCTTATTCTTGACCCCAGGTTTCCCACTTACACAGTGGGATGTGCGTCTCTCTAGTGATCTGGAATAGGGAGGGGAATTGAGTTAATACTGGCCTGCCAAAAACCTGTTTAATTTTAGTTCACTATGGTTTCACAGTCACACAATCATCTGTATTTGCATGAAGAAAGGAGCTGAAGGAAGTGGAAATGAACAGCCCAAGACTGGCCAGGACTGCTTCTGTTTGCAGAAACATTGATACAAAACTGCAAAATTTAGCCTTTAGCTGCACTGCCCAAAATTTCTATTCATGTAGATAGTGACTAATGCTTGAAATTGTTAACACTGTAAAGGTATGCCAAAAAATATTTATGGAAAATCTATTAATAAAGAAGATATATCTTCTAAAGATTAGCAATGATTACCTACCAGCAATTTCCAAACACATACTCATGTATAATGATTGTATACATTTGTGAGTAAATTTGACCACTGGATGTTCCTATGCTTTGTCAGTGTATAAGAATAATAGCTTGTGGATACAAGCTTCTCTCATCCTTCTTTCACTGTCACCTATCTGCCTACTCTTGAATGACTGCAATTTGTACTGGCTGATGCTGGGTACTGGTTTCATTCATCTGTATTTAGGATCCCTCTTCCACTTTCAAATGTAGTAGAGACAAACAGAATATCTGAGTAGCCCTGCATCTTGTAGTACAAAACTGAGATGAAAACGTATTTTAAAGAAAGCACAAATTACATTGGATTGAAAAAATGCAAATCTAGGCTAAGGTGTGGAGGCAACAGCATGAAATAAAAGTGTTAACTAGGGAACAAAGTCTTGACTAAAAAAATGCTTACAGTCTCCTTTTGTGTATGTCTGCACATCTGTCTTACAGACACCTCTCTCCCTCTTAGCTCTGCAGCATCAGCTTCATCAGTGGCTCTCTCAATCATCATTTTTTTCTCTGAAAATTCCCACCAACCTAGCACCTTGTCAGCTTTAGCTGGTGTTGCAAATGTAGCCATGGGGTTTCTTAATTTGCGATATAGAGTAGTTCTGAGCACTGAGATAAATCACAGTGATAAGATGCAGGCTGCTGCTCTTCTGTAGAATCTCATTGATGGAGATGCTCCAGCATTAGAGTAAAGTTAGAAAAAATGTTAAAGAAATATCTTTCTCCCAACTATGTGATTTGGCTTATTTTTAGGTTTGGGCAGAAAAATTATTCATTTCCATTCCAGATAGAATATTACTTTACTTCATATTAGAATAAAAACAACAACGTTACAACTACTTTCAATGACTTTATTCTTTCTTGCACAATATCTGCTGTGTTTATTTTGAAATAAAAATTAATATATTTGAATTGGGTAGTTATTTTTTGTTATCCTTCATTTGACGAGAAAGTAATTGGTCTTACCATGTTTTTGTACAACACTGAAATAAAATAAAGTCCATTTACATTCATTTTCTTGTGGCAAGAATTTAATTCGTTTGTTCAGTATTGTGCTGAATTTTGTAAACCTCCTTCCCCCAAGCATCTCTCTAATTGCTTTCTGCTGAAAATATTTTTAGTTTTATTTGAAGATGTTATAACCAATAGTCTGTATATAGAATTAAGTAATCTTTTGTTTAATATTGAGCCATATTACAATGGCTCATTAACACTAGTAGATATTAAAAGAAGTCTAGTGCAAATGTGGCATTTAATTTGTTAGCATGATTGAGTATGTGTTTTAACTGAAGGAGTATACTAATCAGCAGGAAAATTTATAAATATATAGTATTTGGTGTCTAATTTTTTCAGCTTCTGTAGCAAAATAATTGAGGTTCAGACACCTAATTTCCATTTTAGAAATTTAATTCCTCCTTCAATATGCTTTTGGAGTTGTATTTAGATATCAGGTTAGGTGTGAAGGTTGATAGTGACAGGTAGATTCAAAATGAGATTTTCTTCCATCATGCAGATCTAAAGGTTTATGAGTAGATATATGGAGACCCTAAAAGGATTATAAATGCCTTTTAATTTACTAACACTATTAGAATGGATTTTTAAAAATCTTGTAGTGTTGTTCTGTTTCTTTACAGGCTTTTAAAGAAATAAACTATGTAAACTGAGTCAGATATAGCCATAAAAGTACAAAGTATTATTTAGAAGCAGCAGCTACCAGATGCAAGCAGCTAATGAGGATGGAATTAAAAATCTTTCCTGCTGAAAAAAACATAGCTGTCTAGCTAGACTTCATCCATGATCTGTACTTTAGAGACTAAAGGCAATTGCTTTGGTAAAAGCTACTTGTATATTTTAGCAATATTACAAAACAAATATTTAGCAACTCCTTTTTACTTTCTCAAATATTGTAATCAAAACAAGGTAATGCAAAGATATAGTTACAGGAAAACATATATTGGAAGGCAATTCCGATATGTACAAAACTGAACAGAAAAGATTGTTACATATGCCATACAAAGTCTTTGTATAATGCAACTCTTCCAGAGTTACTGCAAGTCTGAGGTGTTGCAGGTGTAGACAGAACAACTAACAGTCCATTTTATGTGGAACTTTTTCCACATAAAATAACATTTTTATTTTATTCTTACTACATTAGTAGTAAGAATATTTTTATTTTATTCTTACTACATTAGTAGTGATTTAAATTTAGGCTCTAACTGAGGCAGTCAGTCAGGGCACTACCAGTCATGGGTGAAAAGTAACGTGGTCTCCTTCTTGATCTGTGGAAGCCAAAGCGTTGGTATGGAGGTAGAACATGATACTGCATAGCTGTGTCTCATCCCAAAATACAGGAAAATGTTTCAGTCAAGTTAAGTATCTGCCTAGAAAGTCAGCAGTAATAGCAAATAAATTTTAGAAATGTTTTCAAGCCAAATTCTGCGGTGGCTTAAACACATAGAGTTCAAAAAGAGGAGTCAAATTGCACATTCCAGTTTACACTGTAGTTACAGAGATGCTAAGCTGTGGTGAGCCTGCACCACATCCCACATTCCATGGGAATGCTGCTGTTGGCACCCTAACCACTAAAGCACCACAAGGCTACCAGGCAACTCCTTCTAGCCATGCCAGTATCTTTTGGATATATACTCAGATTTCTGTTGCTAAGCACTCAGCATAGCTCATACTCATATAAGTCATAACTGATGTTTTAAATAATCACCTGAGACATGAAGTTATGTCAAAACCATCCAACATAAGTATTTTGATAAGAAGAATGTAGAGCACTTCTATATTTCTATGTAAAATGACTCCACACAAAAAAAAAATAAAATTGCTAGTTTATCAACAACAGACCAGTAGGCTTTTCTGTTATTGCATAAAACAGAAAGAGAAAACAATAACAAAGTAAAGTAGGGCAGAATCCTAAAATTTAATTAAATTATTGTTGGCAGTAGTGTCTGGAAACACTGTCTCATAAACTATGTGTTGTGACTTTTACCAAACAGTGCTTTCCCATCTGTGTGATGTTAAACACAGTCGAGATGTAAGCAGCTGGAATTAAAACAGACTTTCATATCTACTGAACAGTTTGACAAAGTATTCTTAGGTATCACAGTAATAAAGAAAAACCCCTCAACCACTAGCGTAAGCAGGAAAAATATTAATGTTTTCACAGCCTGAATTCCTTCCCATTTCAAAACAAGACTTAAATGCCAAAGGCAAAGAGCTGCTAAAGGGTTAAACAGAGCTAAAGGCTGGAAACATACAGTCACACATGTTTATGTGTATTCAGCTCCAACCATCTGCTGTTCATATGTGGAAGTTAGTAAATATGATACTGCATGATAGCAGAAGTTCTTGGGGGCAGGATAATGACTGTTCAAGATCAACCTGTTAGAAGAGGACCAAGCTGTATAGCAGATAAAGAAAAAATAATCCACAGTAAATTTAGGAATCTGAAACAACAGTAGAATACAAGAGCAGACGGGTGAATTTACCAGTAAACTGTCATTCACTGAACTGTCATTATTTAATTGTAATGAGATGTTCAGGCAGACTCTTAGCTAACTGCATCATTCGTGAAAATGCCACTTCAAAACAACATCTAAGTTTTAGGCACTGTACTCTGAGTCCTTTCCTCTGAGGAACTAATTTTTAACTTTTAAAACTATCTATACAGGTAACAGGGAAGTAATTTTAAAGTTTTAGCTAGAACCTTATACTTTGTACCAGCATATATTGGGATTTGAGAGGATAAGTATTGTTATTAATATGAATATTGTATTTCCTAACATGTCTTCAACTTTTCTAGGAGAAGAACCAATATATACTTTCATTCTAAGATTCTTCTTTCAGCCAAAGTTTAGGACTTAGTCTGGCACCTAGAAAATGATCAAGGAAATTATTTCTTACTCCATTTCATCAAACAGATGAGAAATTTTATTAGTGTAAGCTGATTTGCAAGATAATTTTCATTTATTTTTTTCAGTGGAAGGAAAAAGATTGGAGGACAAGGTACATTGCATGTGCCACCACCATTGCTTTTCAGTAGCATGACCAGTTTTCTCACATTGGCAGAAAACACAGATGTTATGCTGCCCTTAGGGAATATTCTGTCTGTGGTAGAGGCAAAATTTCAATATATCTTGACTATGTAGAAGATTCTTCTTGTGTTTCCAAAGGGTGTGAATAAAGCTGAATATTTCTGGCAGATGAAGTGCAAAGGGAAAATTATAAATAATGATGTATTAAATAGTGCTGGACAACTTAAAACAACCCTGTGTGAGTCAAAAATAATGTAGACAGTTATCCACATTTTGTACCTCAGTGCATGGCAATTGCAGATGTTCAATATTGTGCTCCAATGCAGGCACAAAAGTATGAAGAGTTCAGGACTAGAAGGAATTAGACATAATTGAATGTTTACTATAAAAATATAAATTTGTCCTTCTCTGCATTAAATACCATGTCAGCTTGTAAAATTAGGCCTAAGCCATTTGAAGGGCACATTTTGACTTCACATGCACAACATTCTAAGAAACTAGGAAGAATTCTGCCTCTGCCATGTGAAAAGAAATACATATTGGATGATACTTGTCCAGAGCATCCTAGCTGCAAACTGGAACAGAGCCCATACACTGGACTGGACTGGAGCTCTGACAGTAACACTTTATTTACAGCTGATAAAACAGTGATGTTTACTCTTCATGTGGGTGGGAAATGTAGGCAAAAACAACAACAACAACAACAACAACAACAAGAAAAAAACCCCAACTTATTAATTGTGTTTCAGGCAAAAAGATAGGCTTACTGACATAGAAAGAATACAAACACCCTTTAGCAAAGTATCATATTCCTACCTTTATTTCCCTGCCTTCTGCTTTTTGCATCAAGATATAACCCATATGATATTTCTGTAGGAACAGGTCTGAAGATCAGTCTAGTAAAAATTAGTCCTCAAGTGTTACATACTAGTCTTTGCATTTCTGATGTAGTAAACTATTAGATAAAGTTATCTCTATTGTATTTCATAAGGTATTTATAAATATTCCCTTTATTTAAATGTTAATATATGTTCAAAATTTTCAACAATATATGCACATATGTTACTTTAGACTACATATGTTAATTTAGACTGTTCAAGTAATACAGCTCCTCACTTTCTAATGTATAGGTTTCTAGTGCCAGTCTGTGACTTCTGCCAACTTTTATACCAAGTTAAACATTTTATAGTACCCTTTCAACTGCAAACATGTTCCAAAAGTGTAGTTCAGACAGACAACAAATGGAAATAAAGATCCACTCCACCCATCCACATCACCTCCCTCGTTAGTGTAGCCTACACTTTGGGCAGCATTTACCGCTTTTAGTCTTCTGATGTACTTTGACTTCAAATGTTATATACCACTGTCATTGAAAGACATAAATTCACATTACCAAAAAGTCAGATAGAAGGTGAAAAGAATGAAGCTTTCTTGCATGCCAGGATCTGCTTGTAGGCTTATGCTACTCAAGGAGTTGCATAGTTCTGCTACTTAAAGCCTCCTGTTTTAGGAAAGCATTACAGGCAAAATTCAATTGTAATTCCACATCTGTAATATCACTGAAAGGAGCAGAACTTCAGTCTTTGTCAGAACTTGACATAGAATAGCACTTCAGGTATCATTTGTGGTGGTAACAAATTAAAACAAGACAGGTATTTTACATTGCAACAAAACTCATGAACTGAGCTTTCTATACTATCACTGGTGCCATCCAATGGCAGAGCTTTTTAAGACTAAAATGTATATAACATAGTCTAAAATACTGATGATTAAAACATTGCCATGACAATTATTATTTTAAAATACAATTTAGCAACAAGGGAATGCAAGCAAGCGTCTAAATAGGGTTTTTGCTGCATGCATTTTCCTACCGCTTAAAGGAAGCCTCATGGGCAAATAATATAATTTTCAGATTCTTTGCAGAGGAATTACCGTGAAAGTATTTCTATAGTCTGTTGTACCACCCCTCAAATATTTCTTTAATGGGAGTTTAAACAAGGTAAAATAATAAGTGTTTCCTTAAATTAATATCAATCTGTGATAGCAAATTCCAGCAAAGCATAGAAATTGAGTTGGGCATGCTAGCGTGCTAACATGAGTAATGGATGGATTAGCAGAATATATTTCGAGTTGGATCTGAACTGACTTTTTGCTTTGCAGACACACTTTAATTTTGATTAATGCTTACCTTGGTTTAGGCAATAGGCTTTGGCAAGGAAGAGAGAGGATTTTCTTTTCTTTTCCATTGACTTTTCCAGACAACTCAATCTGTAATGCTTGCTAGACTTCCCTTTGAGCCTGAGAAGTGCTGGCTTGCAGAACATGCAATGTTCCTACTCTTTTTTCTCATGTAAGATTGATTTCTACTTTCACCCACGTCTTTGGTTCCCTTACTAGTAATGATTTAGTGAAATTATTCTTTCTGCTCTTCTTGGGTGTCAAATGACAGCACAGGGTGGAACGGGAGTTTTAGAAGTCCATTGCAGTAGCAGCACAAGATTAGCCAGACCACACATTAAACTTGAACATGGGAAAAGTAATGGTGTACTACTTCAAAAGTACATAGACTTGCATTTTCTGATGTGAAATAATGTGTTTCTTCCAAAGGGTATGTATACTTATTCTAGAGTCATCCTGCACTTGAGCCTTCTGACTTCAGGGTTGCTCAAGAAAAGAAAACAGCCTGAGATATACAGTGAGAGAACTTTCACCCCACCCAGAACTGTTGCCCTAGTTGAGGGATGCAAATTTGGATGTTATTTACAGCTGTATAACACAGGTACAATCTACTAAAATCAGTATTTTGCTGTTAGTCTCAGGTACGCAAACATAATAAAACTGAAGGAAGCCCAAACACACAGTGCAACTACAAAATATAGTCTAATGTAAAACTTTTTGGAAAGGAGAAAATTAATGGAAAAAAATTAATGTTTAATAAAGACAGTCCAAAATTATACTTTCCCATTCAGAAGAAATGGAAACAAATATTTAGACCTGTATCAAAGAAATGCATAGGGAATTATTTAGTTTCCTCAGCCACTGTAAGTTTGGGTGTTTTAGGGTTTTTTGAAACATTTGTACAGTACTTTGCCAATTCACTGAATTACTACATTATAAGGTATTATGGGAGATGAAGCACAATCCAAGAATCCAGCAAATACAAGGAGGGGATAAATAAATGACAACTTACACCTGGCCCTGTAGCAGTTTAGTAGTTCCCATTTAAAAAAGTTCCCCCCCCCTCAAAAAAAAATTTTTTTTTACTTTTATTTGGTTCTATTTCCAAGAAAAAGTAAGTTCTCCTTAGGTAATGTCATGAAATTTCTACATTAATCAAAAATGAAGATGAATGAAATTTCATTTCTCTCAAATGAAAATATTTCTGTAATAACTTTCAGCCAGTCTTTAGCCTAGTTTTGAATCTCAAGAGAGAGATACAAAGCAATTGTAACATTGATTTTGAAAATGCACAGCATAGGTATGAAATCCTGTCTCACATTTGCACAGACAAAGAGCAACTCATTCAAGATATTTTATAACAAAAAGAAAATCAAGCTCATCATTTGGATACTGAAATTGATTTCAAAAAACCTTGAACTAAATTAAATTTTCTGCTGCATGGACACCAGTAGACTTGATTTGATATCACTTTGCCCTGGGGCACAAAGCATGACTTACTTCTGAGTTAAGGGATCCCTACAGTTTCCTTATATCCAGATTTATAGGGACATTGGAAGGAGTTGTAAAGAGAAGCAAAGAGACAGGAGTAAGCACTTAGAGTTGTATGCCCAAGTGCAGATACTCTGCTGATCAACATGGCACAACAGCATTTGGGGAGGATATGGCACGATCCTGACTCAGAGACTGACCTCACCGGGCTGTGGTGCTGCATTGAAAACAGGGAGGGCTTCACCCACCTTGCTCTGCCTTTCCTGAAGTCAATGCCTGATAAAAGTATAAATGAAATATGAGGAGCAAACTCCTAACTACAAGTTTTTCAAAAGTAGAAAAAAGCCAGGGCAAGAATGCAAATTTGACTTCAAATTACTTGTTAATATGGATGGATTTTTTTCCTAAATATTTTTTTGAAATCTTCATTAATTTCTCATATTCAAAAGGGGCTTAGTAAATACTTCTGTTCTGCCACTGTCATTTCAGATATTTGCACATAGCTAAGATTTTAATTGTAATATCTAAATAATATAAAGAGAAAAAATGTACTGCACAAAGTCCAAATTGCTGACATATTCAGCAGGATACTTAAGTCAGTGGGACTTCTCACAAGGTAAAAAATTGTGATCTGCTTAAGTGTCCAGCTGAATCACAGCCAATGGGCTTCATTATACCCTTTATTGGTTTTATCACTTTGACCTTTACTGCACAGTAAATTTTGCCCTTCTTGTGGTATTTATAACATGTTCTATGGCATACTTGCAAAGGAGATTACCACAGATTTATCTACTGCAATTTGAAAAGGATGAGCTTACAATAGACTGTAATGGTTTCACCCCACAGAAAAACACATATTGTGTACGTTAAAAAAAATATTACCTTAAAATAAATAGACCATTTAAAAATTGCCAGAAATTACATTAATAGAATGTAATTTACACATTTTAATTTCTTGTGGTAAAGGTGACTCAATCAGCACATAAAATCTGTGCAACTCATTAAATCTTAGAAAAATAATGTAATCTCAGGCATTTAAGAAAATAAATCTGGAGTTCATCTACCAAACCATGTTATGATGAAGCTACAATGTGAAGTTTTGACAGTTATTTTCTGCACTCATATTTCTTATTATTATTTTACTGGGGTTTTTTTTTTAAACTGTTCAGTCTTGCATATCATGAATAAATTATTCAATAATTCATCTAGGGTATTTAACTATTGCTTATTAGGACCAGTTTCCCTGAGACAGATCTATAACCTGTAGAAGATAATTCAGAATACCTGAAGTTAAGTTTTGTTTCCAGTTCCTCATTATAAATGCCCTCTTGTCTTATTATGGTGAATAACTAACTGATTCTACGCAGCACTCCCACAAAGTTAGAGCTTTGGAAGAAAAAAAGTCAATCTAAAAATTTGAGCTGAACAATGCAGCTGCAAACAGGACAGCTACACAATAAAAGGCATCAGATGATCTTGACCTTTGATTACAGTGCTTTGTGTATAGTGTGTGTGCTGTGCATATTTTCAATATATGTAAGTTCAAGGGTACTGTACAGGTAAAACACTGAAGTTCTTAAAACTGCCAGGCACCAATTTACATGAGTTAAGTAGTTACATGCAAGTCACACATCCCTACTTTTTATGAAGTTCAATAGAAGCAGCAAATCTAAAGTGGAGATGCTTGGAAAATACTAGTAAGCATTGCTCAGTTGCTAAGGGTCATCATTTTAACAAGCTGAAAGATAACCAACGTCTAGAGTTATTAAACTTCCAAATCAACAA
This sequence comes from Ploceus nigricollis, assembly GCA_013399945.1. Lineage (NCBI taxonomy): Eukaryota > Metazoa > Chordata > Aves > Passeriformes > Ploceidae > Ploceus > Ploceus nigricollis. The sequence goes on from VXBC01007018.1 coordinate 1,265,156, forward strand.
GGTTTAAATTCAGCAAATAGATTATTATGAGATAAATATGCTTTGACTTATATTTGACAGGCTTCTGCTAAAAGGATATTTTCAAGACTGGATACATGATGACTTAGCATCAACCTTTTTTATCCCTGATTATTAGCCACGATTTCATTACAATTTAGCCCATTAAAGAAAGAACAGAATTATAAGCAGAATACATTTCTCATACAGATACCTAAACAAACTATTAAAGTTGTCTTAAGAACCAGTGCATGGAACTTGCAGTTTGACAAAAGTGGGCTGTGGCTCTGAGCACTGCATCATTTAGTATTATGAATTCTGTTTTCCACTGTACCTGAAGCATGTTATGTCTTAAGCCAGTTATTGTAAGGCATTTGAAACAGATGTCCAAGGAAGGCTGATGGACTGTTACAGGAAACTGAAAGTCAAGATGATAAACAAAAGACCTTAAACTCTGAGTCTTATTCATTTGTTTTCCTACAGAAAGGTTCCTGAGTGGGGTGAATGTGCCATAGTGTCCCACAAGAGTATATGAGGCAGAGCACAGTCTTTCTATCAGCAGCAATCAAAGTTTCATCTTTCAGGAAACATTAGAAAATATATTTCAGGAAAAATTTTATGCATTTGCAAAAATATTCATTTGGGTTTTAAGTGATTTTGCCCCAGAAAATCCTCTACTGCATCTATATTTTTCCTTTCTTCTGTTGTCCCAGTAGTAAATCAGAAGTCAAAACTGTGTGTGCTGTGTAGTAAATTTGACAAGAGATGCTTAGGGATCTACAGCCTAATAGGATCTCTTAGGAAGCATGCATATGTGATAGAAAGGAAAAACAGCAGGCAGAACACCTCCTGGAGGAGAGCCTGAGTCAATAGCTGTAGGGTTTGCAGAGACAGGACTTTGAAATTGTACATTTTCCTTATGTGGATTGAGCCTGGATGTGTGCTGCGAACTAGATGCCACCCAGAAGCAATTGATAAGAAAAGTACAATTTTTCAACTTAAAAAACAAAGCTGGCAAAATAAAATCATGATAAGGAAGATGAAATACTATGTGAAGACTTTCAAAAGTCCGACCCTTTCAGGAAGGATACTTTTCTAAACCCACATCCATTTAGTGTTTAGCATACGAAAACTTAATTCTTATATCTGTTAGTGGTCTGTCTCAAAATAACTATTTACCACTGAATTTTTTTCCCTCTGTAGGATTTGCATCTCTTCCTAAGAAAAAGTAATCCTTTGCTAGTAAATTGTTTAGATTTACATATCCAACTCACTCCATGGAATTGCTTACCATTTTTCTATCAAAAACACCCCAATCTAAAGTTCTTCTTGGTTACATTTAGACTGTTTTTCCCACAGCAAATTAGGCAATTACCTTCCATCCTGTCCATTAGAAGCAGGAGGGTTGCAGCACACACACACACACACACACACACGCACACACACACCCCCCCACACGCCCACACAGACAGGAAGTCACATAAGTATTTAAGCAAGCATTGAGTCCTCAGCCTGTCCTAGGGCCAAAGTCCAGCAACTTGTGGGAGGGCACCCTGCCAGCCTAACAGATGGACATACATATGGGTAGTCAGGACATCATGTGAAGCCATCAAGTATGGATACTAAGGGCATGATTCCAACCTAAGAACATGAGCTTTCTGTGAAGGTTAGGGGATGTTAAGCTGGATTTACTTTCAAAAATAAAGAATAAATTCCACTGCCATGTCCAGGAACAGTTATGCTCGTAGTTAATCAGGTGGAGTTGTTAGTAGATAAAAAGAGCTTTTATTCTAAAAGAATTATTGCAAAGGAAAGTTTTAACATATCATAAGGGAGGTTTCATTTTGACAGATAAATATGTATTATTTGTGGGGAGATGTAGTTAATGATAATGATTTTGCACTGGCAGTGCTTTCACCCTGCATCACCATCTGTCCTGTGCCTTTTTCCTAAAGGAGACAGGAAACTGCTATTTGAGCAATGAATAACAGACAGTCAAACACATTCTCCAGCAACCATTATTGGGAGGGTCAGTGTTGGGAACCGCTGCCCTTTGCTGATGAGGAGAGGATGAGGAAAACACAAGGACAGCACCTCCACACACACATTGCCCTGGAGAGTACTGACTTAGCACTGCTGATGCATCTGAGTGAAAAACAGGCATGTGCATCCACAGCCATCTGCTGCTATGTCCATCAGCAGGAGAAAGAGATTAGGAACCATGCTTTGTGAATTTTATCCACTGCTACACCACAATTACAAAAGGATGTGTCAAAACATGCTCAAATGTGATCCCATGGAATCATTGAATCATAGAATATCCTGTGTAGGAAGGGACCCCTCAGGATCATCAACTCCAGCTGAGCTTTGACCACACAAAATGTCTCTCTACAGTGGCAAGTAGCCTTTCTGTATTCTTCCCACGTCACGTGGCCTTGCTTCCACTGGGATCCCACCTCTTACTAAGATCAGAACATTGAAATCAGGCAAAATCATGAACAGCTTTTGAAATTTTACCAATTGATTAAGGAGCGCATATGAAATTTTAATCCCAAGTACAGGAAGGACAAAGGCAGCATCTTGGTTTGTGGAGCACTGTGTATTCAGAGCAAAGTTGAGACAGGAAGCACTGAATTCCTCCTTGACTGAAATGAGATATTGAGAAGAAACATTAGAGCTTTATGAAGATGAATATTACATAGGTGGTTTTGTTGAATTAAAAGGACTTGTCTGTTTCTTCCAGGCTTGACTTAAAAACACAAAGAGAGGGATAACCATTGCTTCCTCTGATCCTCTGTATCCAGAGGATACAGCTTGAATTATCTGCTTTAATTTCCAGACATTCAGGTTCTTTCTGCTAGACTCAACAGCTCTTTAGTATTCAGCACTCTTGCCATGAAGTTACTGATTGTAATGCAAGTCACTTCTCAAACCACTTTTCACTAAACAACAAAGATTGACATCTTAAAAGATGTCAATCGCACCATTCTGAAGAATGCTATTCCTCTGGTCATTTTTATGCCCCTTTCCATTTTTCAATGGACTTTAAGAATTCAGGTGCCAGAAAATGTATGCAGCAATCCAGTTTTAGTCCCCTAAGTGCCATATATATAGGGAAAGGTTGACTTCTTATTCTATTTTTTTATTCAGGCTCTGTTCACCATTCTTACATATTATCCTATTATTTCTTTTGTGAGACAGTACATTTCAGGCTATAGCTATCTTTTTTTCGTTTCAACCTACGTGCCCTGGTTCTTTAACTGTCTGACTAAATCTACCATTTCATAATGCATTTTTTGCATTTTATGTCCCACTTACAGAATAATTTAAATGCTTCTATTTTGACTCATTAGCACATCATTAGCCACTTCACAACTGGTTTATGAAGCATCCATGAATTTCATAGAAGGATTTTATATTTTCTTCAGATCTTTTCAAAGCAAATTAATGCTACTGCGGTCATTTCTGTTGACTTTCACTACAAACTGGCACTGAATTGTCATTCTCCATTAATGACTTTTCAGAAGCTCTCAGACAATTTGTAAACCATGTAATGAGCTTTTTTACAATTATAGTTCTATTACTTTATTAGAATGTTGCATAAAAGTCAGGAGACTACCTTACAAATGCATACGTCTGTAATGACTACTTGGTTGGGGTTTTTATACAAAGAATCTAAATATAAAATGAGATTTCTTGTCCATTAATAATGTCTACATTACCACACTCAGTGACATTAATTACATTCCTGTCAGGTATTCTTTCTTAAATTAATCTAAAGTCACTGGTTTCCTTATTTTGCTTACAACTAGATGTCAGTCTCACTACCATAACAGTCATTTCATTGCCACTGTATCCCTTTTACAGATGTCGTCACAATCATAAGTATCCATAGTAAGGCTAGGGCTGGAAAGAACCTTAAAGAGTTTCTCCTTGCAATCCCACTGACGTGGGCAGGGGCACCTTCCACTAGAACAGGTTACTCAGAGCCCCATCCAGCCTAGCCTTGAACACCCCAGGGATGGGGCATCCACAGCTTCTCTGGACAACCTGTTACAGAACCTCAGTACACTCACAGTAAGGAATTTCTTCCTATTACTGGAGCTATTTTTTTGCTTCTTGTATTCACTAATGAGAGTATTCACTTAGTCTCATTAGTCTCCTTAGTTGTCACATTCCTCTGTCCACTTGAGGTATTCCATACCTCTCAGTTTCCACAGATGTCTATTTACTTCCTCTAGTCTCCATTCACTATATAGCTTTTAATCCCTATTTGTTACCCTTACTTTTGCACTCAGTGCAGATGGACTTGCTAAGATCTTCAGCACCTTTGAATTGCTACTCTTTAGTTATTTAACATTCTCATTAAGAATTGCAATTTTTCATTCATGTATTTGTCTGATTTTTCCTCCCAATTATTTCTGCTTACATTTTTCTCAACCATAGAAAATTATCCATTTAGAAGGACCACTATTTTGCTGCTTGGGATTGTTCTTTGTTTGTCTAAACTGATTGCAATCAGGTCATGAAAACCACCCCTAGGGCAGTCGTGAATTTCTAGTCCAGTAAGTTATTCATATTTATTGGTTCTAATGAGAACTTGAATTAAAAATACATTATGTTTGGCTTGGAAATTTTGCACCAGGAAACAGGTTCTTTTTCTTTTTACCAGAAGTTTAATATTTTGCTGGTGTGTTTGACAAACCTTCTGTACACAGACCTCCCACCACATTTATTAATATGCATTCAAAATCCCATGATTTTGTGTTGAAAATAACTCCCAAATACCACTACTTTTTTTGTCCTGGGAGGTTACATCCATTTGTTTTATGATCCAAGTAGCTTGACTACTTCCACCAGCTTTCAGGGTTGACCTTCCCACTGAAGAGGGTTTCTATGTGATTGTACCTGTTATCAAGACCTTATAATAGCTACTGCATGCAACAAAAATCCCTCATTTTGTGTCTGGCCATTCTTCCCCTTTAGATACATTTTTCTGGATTACAGTAAAGCACTGTAAGGCACACAATGACTTTAAATCTAGCCCTGTATATGATGACATTTTTCTACAAGCTTGGGGTTGTGTATTTCAAGCTACTCATGATCAATTTACTTAGAAAATATCAGGAAAGATATGTTTCCATGAGTATGATTTTCCAGTAAGAAAAGCACCTATATTGAGAAAATGGTACTCCTTCCACTTGGCCAAAGGAACTGAATGTGCATTGCACTTGTGAAAATTTGCAGAAATGACAGCATCTCCCTGTTCTCTCAGGGGACCTGCTGTTGATCTGCATTTCCTTCATACTGTACAGCCATTTAATGACTTCTTCTTTCTGATATATTTTAATAACTGCATCACAAGAAAAACCCATACTCTTCCTGAAACGGAGAGTGCCAGTGAGGACAGAATCTGGATCACTCTTTTACTTCATATTGTATCTGGACCAATACCTTGAATAAATGAAACAAATTACAAAAATGGAGTTCTGAGGGGGTTTTGTGGGTTTCGTTTTGTGGTTTGGTGTTGGTTTTGTTTGGGTTTTTTTCTGTTCCATTCTTCTTTACAAGGTTATTCAGTTAGTTCTTAAAATAGTTTATGTAGTTTAATTTGGGAAAATAAATGAGGTTACTTTAACAAAAAAAGTCTTAGTCTGCACATTTTCTGCAAGATGGGCAATATTCAACAAACCTGAGATCCCTTTTCTCATGAACATAATAAGACATTTCTCAGTTGAATGCCCAGAGGTGCATAGCTTTTAATGAGGGTTTAGAAAAGAATGTCTAGGAAGAAAAAAAGGACTAGAGAGATGGAAATAGAGAAAAATTGAGGGGGAAAAGTAAAGAAAAAAGACATCTTTAATTTTAGCACATGTAATTAAATATTTGCTATCTCTTGGCCAGCCAACTAAAAATAAGATATTAGAACCATTATTTCTCACCACATTCTTTTTGCAAATATTTATGTTTAAGGTATATTTAAATTTGAAATTATCACAAAGTGTATTTAAACAGACATTGGGATTCTGTAACTCTTTATTTTTCTGTTAAAAAATGTGAGAGCAAATGTGTCCTACATTTGCTCAAACATGAGTGTTACCTGGAACTATACCCCTGTCTCTTCTTTGGTGCAATGCTTTAAATAAGCTTACTGAAAATGTAAATTTAAAAAAAAATCAAAGCATTTTCATAAAGAAATCCAGTTGTTTTCAAACCTATTCTAATTGCTCATAATTCTTCTGAATTAATGCAATTCCTACTATGACCTTCCCTAAATAAAATTCTCTGTCTTGACAAAGACTGAAAAATTATGGAAAATCGCTTAAACTAATACAAATGCCTATTGGTACCAGTAAAAACATAGTGCTGCATTATTGTTATTTGAGCCAAGTTATTATAGATTTTTCACCCACCTCTTCAATTTTAGAAATTAATCTGATCTTTCATCACTAACGCTTCTCAGGTGGTACTGACCAAAGTCCACTGACGTTGGACTTTGGTAATTTTTTATTACTGTCCCACATTGGGATGCTTTGCGTTTTAAGATACTACATTCGGAGTTCTCTTTTGTTAATAGACAGAAAACGCTAGTCAAGTACGTCCACATTGTAGTAAAAAAAAAAAAAAATCTCTTCTTTTAAAATTACCTTAGTTCAAGTGTATCACACAGTTGAGGAAACAGGATTTACTATTCACTCTTAATCCTGAAAATTACTTCTTAATATATTTTCAGTAAAGTGCACATTTAAAAAAATTTTCTCTCATGGGAATCATGTGCAATGTAGAAAAAAAATCAATTCTTAATATTGTCCTTTAAAAAGAATAATTAATTTTGAAAATTTCTCTGTGAAATATTTCAGTTTCTTTCCTTCTAAAATAGAACTGTTGTTAAAATCTTCAGTTATGAAATTCATCAAGTGTAGTATATCTCACATTCACTATAACTATACTGCAAGTGTCTGCAAAAGAAGTATTTATACTAAGCAAATAAGACAAGAAGCATTGGATTTGCTTCTTTCACATAGTCTGCACCATATACAATACAAAAGACTGAAAAATCTTCCTCAGTTATTTAACAATTGATTTGCAAAGGGTTTACAGGCTTAATAATTAAGTTCTTTTTACAGATGTACCCCTTTGTGCAATCTGCCCTGACCTTCCATGTCTGACTTAGCATCAGGTAATACAGTGTGCAATGCACTCAGAAACCTTACATAGGTGCAAGGATCTGGGCCCAAAATGATCAACTGCATATGCAGAGACAGAAATATCCCCTTTAACGAGTCAGAGACATTGCTTTTCAGAAGTAACACTATTTGCTACATACTTCTGGAAGAAAAAGACAACATTTAAGACATTTTAGACTAAGTTTAGGGCCTGAACAGTTCCAGGTAACACTCATGTTTGAGCATACCATCTTTCCAAACCGCCAGTAATGAGAACCCATCCAAAAAACAATTTCAGATCCAGCTTTCCCCCCACTATGTATGTACAAGAGTGTACCTCTGAGGAAGATCAGCTTGAGTGTTCAAGACTGTCAGAACCAGGCCACCCGACCTCAATCTGTGCTCTTGACAAAACCCCTCTGACAAAACTCTTTTCCTCCCATAAGGCGAGCAGAGTTAGAAAGAAGAAAGCCTATTTTGCAATTTCTGGCCCAGCTGTGATTTCATTAGAATTATTTTACAGGCAGCCTGGAACCTAAACAAATCTTTACCCTCCATGTACAGCTTTCAACATTTTTCACTCTATGCTTTTTTTACTGGTCTTTTCTTTATGAATATGTCACTACTGGTTTATTTTTCACTTAATTTCATTTTTCTTTCCTTGCCATATATTTAACTGCTCTGTATCTTCTGTACATGTTTATAAATGCTTAAACAACAAAGCATTTTCCTCCCATACAAAATGTTTTCAGCATTTCAATTAATCACTGCAGATTATTAGCGTAGGTGTAGATATTATAATTAGGATGTTAGCAATAATTTTAGCAATGCAGTAGCCTAAGAAATGCTGGAATGCGCATTTGTGCAGTATTTATCTGCCAATTTAATTGTATTACAAATGGGATTAAAAGGAAAACAAAGGAGATATTCATATTTGCCAGTCCAGTAATGAACACGTCCACAGATTCCAGAAGGCAATTTTTTTCTTAGTTTGTTACTTTAAAAATTCCTCCCTCATCTTTAAACTGTGTAAGTTAATACCTTACAAAACCTAAATGGTCCTATAAATCAAATCTTAGTATCAGCAACAATTTCAGTGACAGAATGAATATTTGCTAAGGAGGGTGGAGTAAAATGTCAAAGGAAGTAGCTCTCATTGAATCACTGTAAGGTTCCTAATAAATGTCAGCCAAATACATTCTTCTTGTCTCTACCCATCCCCCTTAAACATAGCTATTCAATTGAAAAGGGATATAATTCATTTCAATCTACCATCTATTTTTAATTGTTCTCTTCATTGAGTCTTTCAGAATAGACAATCACACAGATATAGGAAGCATGTGAATTTCCCATCCTTGCTACTCATGGTGGTTCATTTTCAGTCAGATGGGATTGGAAAATGGTAACATACAAACACAACTCAGAAGATACAGGTAAAAGATAAAGAGAATTGCATAACCCATTGCCCAAAGTTCCATATGGAAATTTATGAGACACAGTTTAATAGTGTGGGGCTGTTATCTACTAATTCAATTGTGAAAATGGGATCAAGAGTTACTTTGAGTTATCCTTAATTTCTTCATTCATTTTTAATGCTGGTTTGATTAAAACCCTTTTCATGTCTCTCTCTCTCTATATATATATACCAGTACCACCATTATACCAGTAATACCAACTGAAGGGCAGCAACAGGCAACAATTGCAATGCAAACTAGGATTCCCAGAATAGATGCTTTTTGTGGCCATCAATATAATCATCTTTAGTCTTAGCATCAAGTTTTCTCCTATTCCTTATGTGTGCAGCTACATGACAAATGCAGGGCAGAAAAGAAAGGAACATCCAAAGGTAATTCTTTCCTATAAGCCAAAGTTTTGATGAAATTTAAATAGGGTATTTACAAATCAGATTTCTCCAAAGGTCTGAATAAATTACACTAATTGCAAAGATGCAAAAAGGTGCAGGTACAAACAGACAGAAGTATTTGTCCAAGATTTTTTTCATGGGGTTGTTACTGAGTTGAGCAAGTAATTATGTGGTATCTGTCTCCAGAGACATGGTTCTACATCACAAAGTGCTGGGAAATATTTTCAGGGCAGATTCAGTCCTTCTTCCACTCATACATATTGTATAAACAGGAAGACTAAGTTGCGAAAATCTGTTAATAAATCTTAGTTTTAGTTAACAGAAAAATAGGTTTGCAAAGGTATTTGCTGCTAAAGGAGCCCTTTAGTATAAAACCATGTGAAATTTTGCATGACTCTTTTCAACCCAGCATTACAGGAATAGACTTCTTAACATGATTTTAGAAAGAATGTAAAACTTTGCATTGTTTAAAACAATATCCCTTCTGACATACTGCATTGTTCCTGGCTTATGTTTGAATAGAAACAGAAAGAATTGGATTTTCAGTTCTTGATTGGTCATGTTGAGACCCCACATCACAATACACATCATGCCTCATTATTTGACAAACTGGCTTTGCTTGAATATTCAATACACATCCCCAGTGCAATTGTCCCTAAATGCCAACTAAACATCACCTAACACAGTGTTTGCTTAGAGTGGACTTCAAAGTGGGGGTAAATAGGCTCCTGAATTTTAAGCATAAAAGAAAGAACTTTCTTCAGGGATAAGTCACAAAAACCACACAAAGCAGAGCAAATATTCCCTGGGCACTGTTTTTCTTTCAATTTCTTTTTCTTTGTCTGTAACCTTTCAAGAGTACAAAATGCTTTGCTATACTGGTCTCATTAATAAATTACAACTAGTCAATTTCAGGTGTCATTCTTCTGCACCATTGACAGTATTTGTTTTCTCAAACAAGATCTTAAATTTTTTTATTAGAACCTTGACAACATACATAAACATAGGAAAAAAACAACACAGGAAAAACAAAGGTTTTGGCTTACTTCCATTCCTTTTTTTAAAGTTTGGCTGAAAGTAGCTATGGAGCAACAGGGAATAAAGCCAGATTACATCTCACACAAAGCTGTATAAAATATGAATATTCTCCCAATTCTTAGGGCATTTCAGGAATGTGAAAGTCTTAGCAGCTCTGTGCAAGCAACAGCTTTATTTCACAAGATGTTGTATCCCCATTCCCACCTTGCCTTCCGAGTAATTCCTGTACCGCACAGTTCCCGTGACTCTTCCTCACTCCATATTAAAAGCATGCCTGTGTCCTTTATCTGCCAGCATTTAGTGATAAAATGGATTATAAATAGCAGTTTAGGCCAGAGAACAAGACTTTCATTAACTGCATTTCATATGGTTCTAAGGGGCTGGTTACTACTTCTATGCTGAGCATGGTGGATAAAGCTCCCCGTCTCACCCTTCCTGAATGTCTGCACAAAGCGGGACAGTATCTCCTTTTCCAAGACTAGCACATAAATTTAATTTCATTAAATTCCTTTTATGTTCTGCCTGGAAAAGTATTACACCTTTCCAAGACCGTTCCCATGCTGAAAGAAGTAGAAAGTGATGGGAGTTCTTGGCCATTGGGAAGGAAGAGGATATTGAATTTATGAAGTTTAGGAGTCAGTAGAAAGCCACGCTTTGGCTCCTTATCCCAAAGATGAAGATTACATGATGAACAGGCAAAGATAGAAAAGGTTTTCTCATCTTCCACATTAATTCTCCCTCAGATTATCTCTCTTTTCTTTCCCCAGAGAAGTTCTTATTAACATTGGGCAATCCCCATAAGCCATGCTATGATGAAAGGACAAATAAGGCCATAAACATGGACATAGGTAACAAAATAAGACTGGTTATGTTTTGGAATGCATAGCATTCTTTGCATTTGCAGAAGTCAGGTCTTGCTTAACAGAGCAGTATTAGGTTTCTATGTATTATAATAGTGATCACATTCTAAAAATTTCACAGTAACTAGTCAAAAAGAATCTATGAAAACAACATTTCACTTCATTACTAACAAAATAGGAACTATGTGGACTTTTCTGTGCCCCATTTCAGTAAAATGGTGATAAAATTAAGACTAAGCTTAGTACACAATTGAATATGAAATATATTTAATTGCATTTCTACTATAATTGGTAGTTTTAAGTTTATGCCTCTGAGAGAAGGCATTTTGAGCATTTGTTTTGATGACAAAGTGAGAATCCTATTGAGGGAAGTGGAGGGTATTTATTTCCAAAATAAAAATAGTGATTATTTTATAAAAGAATATCCAGTATCTTTCTCTTGTCCCTGTATTACCATAAAATTGTGGTACTGCAAACATGTTTAATTCAGAGCTGTCTGGCAAACAACAAACAGCACGGTCGAGATCTGGAAATGCAGATTATCTCTGCCTCTATTTTTTGACTGTCTTTGGTCTTGTTCTAGTAGGCAAGCTGTTGTTGGCACTTTCTTTGTTATGTTTTGATTTATTCTTTGTTATCTTCAATTTTAAATGAGCAGAAGTGGCTATGGATTGTAGAGATACCTACACTGGACTACTTGTATGTCATAGAAGTAAAAATTGTCACATTCCTAGGAAACTCAGGTATGAGGTCACTCTGCCCAGAAATTTCTACATGTGTGCAGAGGACATGTTCAATACTTTTCTTTCTATAGCCTTAGTCGGTTGTCCACAGCAGCTCTAGTAACAAAAAATATCTGAGAAGTCATAAATTCTTTGGCACAGGGAGCCAAGATTGGTTCCAAAACATATTGAAACCAGTCTCCGCCTTCTGAAGGCTGTCCTCAAATTTCTATTGCATGCAGGAGTCTAAATTTTTAAATGGTGATACACAGATAGCAACTGTAAAACCCATTCAGGGCAAGAGGGTTCCAGAGCCATCCTGTAGAACTGTGATGAATTTTGAAAGGTTCTTATTGTGTGAACCATGGCAATTCTGCAGAATTAGGACAATTATATAAATGCTTAATTTTTCAGGAATCCTTTGAGCTTGGTATATAAAATGGCCTGTGAAGATTTTGTTCCCAGGAAGGTTGAATCAAATTAGTTGTTTGGGATTTGTCATTTTTCAAAGTTTACTTGTCAGAGTTTTTCATATGAGAATTTGGAGTGTCTTCACTGTTGTAATAGCTGCATTGTCCCCTTCAAATTGTTTATAAGTGGAACTACCACAATTCTAATAAATTAATGCAGTTGTATCCAGAAGATGCAGTCTGATAAAAATCTGCCCAAAAGTCTTCCATACAAAATCATTGGAAATGTAAATAATGTTTATGAACGAGATTAATTGGCTTGATGTGCCTGCCTTGTACTGATCTTTTTAAGCAAGTTGGCTTTAAACACTATGCAGATAGATAGTTAAATAGGTTTTCCTTCATCAGAGTTACTCAAATGGTGCAATAGATCCTTATATAACCCTACTATACCCTAAGTCATTATTTCTTAAATATTTATTGTCACTTGTGTATGTATCTTAGCAGTTACTTGTTTCACACAAGGCTGTGTGGTCTTGTGAAATCATACTATTTAATACATAATACATAACCATGGAATCATACATCATATCCACACAGCGCATAGGGGAGTGAAGTCTGTTCTTCCCGTATGGATATTTTTCCACTAATTTAACTAGATGAAACAGAGGGCTTAACAATGTCTTAAATAAAAGAAAACAAGTCCCTATAACCATGGAATTCAAGCTGACAAGAAAATGTCCAATTTGTCCTCTATCATCTCCAATGATGATAACAAGAGAGCAAAACAGGTATATTTCATGATTACTCCTCAGTAGTAATCATGAGAAAATTCAGATGTATTGCTGGATATTGAATTTATTAATTATAAAGGTATTATTTTCTTAGTTATTCTCATTAAATCATCTGCTTGCCTGGTGCTCTTAGATAAGAAATGCAAATTCCAAAAACTACATTACCATTTTTATTGCTCATCAGAAGCATGCCTTACTTTTGAAATATTCAGCATAGAGACAAAACAGGAAAAACATGCTGAGTGCAATGAAGAGCAGTGGGATGCCAGAGTGCAAATACTGAACAAGATTGTTTGTAAACAAGCTTCTTCTTTTTATTTCTTTTATTGCTATCAACGCTAACAACTCAAAGCTTATCTTTTGAATTTGTCAATGTTATTTCTTTGTACCCATCTCTTCTTTTTAAATCATACTACAGTATTCTTTGCTATTTAGAATTCTGTATTTCCTTATTGTCCCTTCAACAGAGCTAGATACTGAGAAGTGCATAGCAGATAGCAGTGTCTATACTAAAGACAAACACTAACAATGTCAACAGTGACTGCGACTGTCATTATATTTTGGTTAACTTGCAACCTTCCACTTTCAGTCATATAAAAAAAGTAAATATTCCTTTCCTCTTAAAAAGCCTGGTTTTCTTGGAAAAATTCAGACTAATGAACTTGATTAGTGGGGCTTGATTAGTCTGTGGTGTATTTGGTCTTCAAAGGAACCATGCTAAATTAAACCACACATGAGCCTTTCCTATTTTTTGTTCCTGAAATATTTCTACATAGAGCTTAAATTTTCAATCCTCTGCTCTTTTTGCCATGTTCTTAAGCTGTGGACTGTTAAACAACTCCTGCATCTCCCCAGAGATGCAAATCCCTAGCTCCAGTACAAATGAGGTTTGTAAATTCTTGAGGGCGGAATGTTCTACACAAATGGGAAATAGTGTCATTACTTAGCACTGTGGGAAGCATTTCAAAAGCTGAAACACCCTTGCCTTCAAAAGCAGGAAAGTTTTTAAAGTGTCCTCATCATCCTCCTTTGCAAATACTGACAAACATTTGACCCACTGAGGTTCAGTGATATTCAAAGCCACATACGCCTCAGCCAAGCCCCACTTCCTGATATTGGAGGATACCTGCTCAATCTATAAATCTTCATGTCAAAACCATCCATATCATTTCTTTCCAAGCAAATCAATAAATATAATTTTGACTTTTGGAACTCAGTATGTATTCTATTTATTAGCTAAAGCCACAAAGATTATTCTAAATTCTCTCCAGCCCCTCTGTTTAACCAGTCTATGTTGCAATTGTTGGCCTGCAGCACTTCTATTTTTAGCTCTAATGGAACAGTCTTAAATTGCTTATTTTCTGTTTACTAAAGACATTGAGCTTGTAACCATGGAAACTGTGGCAAGCAGCACAGCTTAACTGTTTTATTAAATGGATGGAAGTTACAGCTGCAAAACTTGAAAGGCCAGCATGTCAATTTTGTACATTATTCGAACTGCCATATATACCACATTATAGCAAGTACTACATTAAATATTAGAGGCCAGAATCTGGTCTTGGTTGTAATGATATAAATTGTACTATCTCTCTCCTCAATGGAAACAAACAAACAAAAAAATTCTTGCACAATCTAGATCAAGATCTGTTTTTGTCAAACTGCACAGGCTGTCAAGTTTCAGTGATTACTGCTTTTGAGTGCCTAAATTGCAGATGATGTACATTAAACCGGTCCCTAGTTTTCATGGAAAGACCCCATCTCACAGATGTGTCTGCATGTTTTTAGCACATTATTGTATTGCTTACAGCAATCACATTATTTTTGGAACCACTATGTTCTGTAACATTAATAGAAAGAATTAAATCAAAACTAATGACCTTGTCAACTGAAACTTCTAAAGCTATAGTGGAAGAATTAACACAAGGAACGCCTTAAATCTGTAATTGGGTTTTTAAACAAGAACATTCTGGGCACCAGAGGTATTGAAAGTTTACATTTTCTATTACTTTTAGTATAGGCTGAGTATGCTCCATGCATGTGAAAGCTAGGGTATTTTTAATGTCATACTTCAAACTGTGTATAACACTTAAGTCAAACCCTTCTGAAAATTATTGAAAATTATTAGCACAGTTTAGAAGATTTTTGTGATGAAGTATAAAATGAATAACAAATAAAATGTTTAACACAAACTTAAACATTTCCCCAAAGTCCCCAAAAGACTGAGAACTAAAATAAGAATAGTGGTATATTTACATCCATAAATACTTAATGCATGACTCATCCTGTGTAATAGAACCAAATGCTTGAAGAATGTTCAACATTTAGAAGAATCAGGTTCTGCTTTCTCTGCAAGGACTGTGGTTGGAACAGTGTTCACATTTCTACTTTTGGTGTTAAATGTGTCTGTATTACAAGTCCATCTATACAGGCACTTCCAGTGAACAAAAAAAACAAAAAGTAAAATTGACATTTCAAAGGAGACACCTTTTGGTAAAGGTAAGACTCCAAGATATTATGAACAGTAGTATTTGTTTCTATGAAAACATTACTGTTTAAATTAAAGAATAATATGTTTGATGCTCAATTTTTGAGCAAATAAATATTCTTCACTGTCTGTTGGCATAACTAGACTTACTGAAGTGAAAAAAAAATAATGTTTCCTTCCATTTATATATTTCCTTCTTTTTTTTTTATCCATCTGCAGGATCTACCTTCATTTGCAACACCCACATAATTCCAGTGAAAAATCAAGAGGGAGTAGCAATGATGTTTATTATTAATTTTGAGTACGTAACAGATGAAGAGAATGTGGCACCTCCTGAGAAGTGCAAGCCAATATTACCATCTAAACTTGTAAATCGTAAGTTACTCAATGAAATTTTTTTGCTTACCTCTACTTTTATCTGGCAAAGTAATCGACATGGGCAATAAAGATAGCAAAGGATGCAATCCCATTGATTGACTCAATAATCTGAAATCATAAAAAGCTAAACGTAGCAAACCTACTGCAAAATGTTGGTACAATAGTCTATCAGATCTTTGGTAGTACTAACAGCCTAGATCTTGTGAATAGTACTAGGACATATAACTTCATAAAAACTAAAATCTTTCACAGAAGTACACTACCCTTGACAAAAATCTATTGCAAATGGAAAACTTAAAAAAAGCATTGTGATATAGCCCAAATATTTCATCTTAGCCTATTCAAAATGGAATATTTCTATTTAATAAAAAAATTATTGGTGTAATTTGATTAATAGTTGGTGAAATGTGATTAAATTAGACTAGAAAATATAAAAATCAGTTAAAACATAATTAAATATCCTGATTTTATCAAATTGAAGTATTTAGATTGACTTGAAGGATGGGGGGTGGATGTGTGGACATACAGGAAATGCTTTTGCTTTCATTCCACACTGGAACATAAGTATTGTCAAAATTAGAAAACTCAACACAAATGTCCACTTCTTATACAACTGCATTGTGGAGCTTTCTGTCCCACTATCTGCAGGACATGTGCTCTTTTGCTGACCTTCACTGTGTGCAGCAACAACACACAATCCTTCTGCTTTACGTCGCCACTCACGTAATCTACTCTCACTACAAGATTTCCCAGAACACATCTCATTTGTATAAGCTCTTAGTAAAGCACAGCATGCTCTAACAGTGAACACTAACACTTGGAAAATACCTTTTCACAGTGAGATAATCTTTAACATTAGTACAGTAAAGGAACATAAGTATTCCAATTGTTAAATCAACACTTCAGTTTTCTCTAGTTAGGAAATAAAGACTGTCACTGTGAGAAGCAAGGAGAGAACTTTCTTGATGCAAACACCACACAGTACCTGAAGTGTCCATAGAACCCTACAATGACAGGGAGTATAAGAATGTGGCAAAGAAAATTTCCATTACTGGAAACTTGCAGTCTGCAAATAATTATTGTTCACCAAATATCACATTTTAAAAAAAGCCTTTGCAAACAGTCTTTACAGTTCATATTTAAAATCTTGCGCTTTTATGCTTCCTTTTCTTATTTTGTTTTGCATTGGGTTTGGGGTTTTTTTATAACCAATACAGCAGCTTTTGTTGGGATTTTTTTGAGATACCAAGAAAGCGCTCTTTTCCTGCTAATGATACAGTTAAATTTAATGAGAGCAGATCTGCTAATGATACCCCATTAACGGGTATCAGGAAAAATTTTAAAATTGCCTCAGAAAAAATTTACAATACATCAGGTATTACAAAAAATTTAAAATACATCATTATAGTATTATCAAGCAAACCCTGCTCATATTCTGGTTTTATTTTAGTATACCATGGTTTTGTGAGTTTGAAATATCTTACTTCCTCCATTTAAAAAGCAATTTTATAACATAGATAAAATTGTTCAGCTTGTCCATGCTTACTTTATGGTTTTATGGACAAAATAGAAGGTAAAATACCAATTGGGTAGAAAAAACAGAGCTTCATATCTTGAAAAAGAACATTTTGTTCTCATATCTGTGACACATCACTGTACACTTTCAAGTGTTATAACTTGCCGCATTTTAAAGTGGAAAGCCACTAAAGAGGAAATCTGCAAAAAATACCCCCACTTTGTCAAAACATCCTTCTCTTGTTTTATGGTATTTACACCTGGCATACACAGGGGATTTCCTTGCTAAGAGTTCTTGAAAAATTAATAAGTGGACCTCCAAGCTCAGTATATAACTGATCTCTCTCAGAGAGAGATCAAGGTGCAAAAGAAGGCAAGGAAAGGGGACTTGAACCATTTTCCTGCTAGTGGGTGCAGCCAGATGCCAGAAACTGGCAGAAAGTAGAGCAGGCACATGGCTGCTCCGTCTTCTACCGAGTTTCTTATGGCTTCAGAGCAGACTGTTATGTGGGCCGGATGGGATGGATGGTGATACAAAATATGCTACATAGCCAAAAATTCCTCTTGGCAAAAAGAGGCCAAGCTATGCAAAACATCCAGAAATAACTGCAAGATATTGTGTACAGTTCAATGGTGCTTTTAAACTAAAACAGAAAAAGGCCTTGAAATACAGAAAAGAAAGAGAGAGACCAGTAAGCTAGGGAAAAAAGTCAAAAAAGGTGGATTGCTTACCAGTGAAAACATATTTTTAATGTCATGTTCCCAGCATAAGAAAGGTACACAGCAGATTCTCCAGGAGATAGTTTTTCATCACCATACTTTATTTAGAGCAGGTAAACCAGGTGATCTCTTTTCACTAGATCACAAACAAAATGGACAGTAATAGGTACTGGTTCAGGAAAAAAAAAAAAGCAACAAAATCCCTTCGAATGCAGCAACCAATTTAGAGAATAAAAATAGAGAGGGAACCAGACACATAACAAGTGCAATACATCTCTGACAAACAACCAGGAAAAGCAACAGCTAATGACTAAAGACAAAAGATTTCAGATTACATTAACATCTACTACCCAGAAGCACACAGATCATGAGAGATTTCTTTCCAGAACTCCTTAGATTGAGTTTTTTCATATTAGAATGCCTTTTCAACATGAGAGGGGAAAAAAAAAAAAAAAAAAAAAAAAATGAATCAGGGTGCACAGGAGAGAAGTAAAAGTTATTAAGAAGCAAATAGATTGCAGCTATTTTCCTGTCCCTAGAAAAGAAGATAACTTTTCATACTTTCATCCTTCCTCTAATGGATTTATCAAGAGTTGAACAAATTTATCAAGTGTAGCTTTGAAAAGCCTTTCCTTTTTCCTAAAAGCATCTATTCTGCAAGCTGCAGCCAACAATTTTGAACACTACCACTTACCATAGTGCTCCTCCTGACAGAAATTGCCGCTGAGGTGATCTCACTTGATTACAGCAGAGTGCTAATAACATTAAGGTTGTGGATGGTTGTTGATCCCTGTATGGGTCATTCACTTAAGAGTTGGACTCAATAATCCTTCCATTTCAGAATATTCTGTGATTCTGTAAACCCTAATGCAATATAATAAAAAAGCATTTCATGCTGTGAAGAAAAGAGGTATTTCAATCTGTTAAAGGGCTGAGGACCCTCTGAACAAATTAAGGCCTATGGAAGACAAGTAGCATTTTTTAGGTTTAGCTCAGTGACTGCATTTAGCTCTGAAAAGGCAAAAATTTAAAAATTTATCAGCTGAATACTGGCGGATATTTCCAACAGTGTTTGTAAGCTCTCTAGTACAAGGATCCTGCCTTTTGTTATGTGCCAGGATGATGGCTAACACAGTTAGGCTCTGATTCAGCACTGGGCTTGGCACATGATGATAAGAATAGATTACTAAAAAGAAAAGGTATGTTTCAGGAGTTTGATGAGCACATTTGAGTATAAATAGAATTCTTTCTAGTCTGGTGCTAAGAGTTCCTATCTTATATGCAGCAAATGTCTGAATAGGCAGTAATGTGTAAAGTGAAGATAGTGGCTTCAGAATAGCAGCATAAAAGTTCTTTCAGTTGATCCTTTTCTTCCCCTAATATTTTCTGGCACAAATTTATCACCATTTCTCACTGGCAGCTGGAACAGGTTTTGTATAATCAAATAGTGAAATTTTGGAAAATTCTAGCATGCACTAACCCTGTAAAAAAAATCACAGCCAACTGATTTTTCACTCTTTTCTGTTTTGTTTTTGTAGTTTGCAGCAATTCTATTTTCCAATGTATGCCAGCTAGTCCCTAGTAACACTAAGGAAGCCTTTGCTTATATATAACTCTTCTCTTTTTTTGAGGAAAAAAGGGTATAGCCCAAAACTTTTGCCATATCTTTTTGTTTAAACTTCTAATCCAACTTAATTTAATACTACCCCTGAAGCTAATACTGCATTCAGAGACATGCAGAAATTCCTTCTGTACATGGATGGGTAACATCCTCTTCTCCAGTAAGAATATATTTGTACAACGTGCACCCAAAGAGAGACTTAGAGAAACTGATCTCTGCTATAGATGCCCATTCATCATTCAATCTTTCTAAGCTTTGTCTCATTTCCATATTTGAGAATTTTACTCATTCTTACTTCAATTATTTTCTAATAAGTTTGGTTGGCTTTTTCTTAGCTCATGTAAACATTTTAGAATTCGAGAAATTAATATCTATACCCAAAGATAAAAACACTTAATAACTTTACCTCACCTCATTTTACATGTGGAACATTTGAAGACATAAATACCTGCTTTGTAAATGAAGCAATATTTGTGCAGTGTATTGAAGTGTTAAGACTGATAGTTTTGAGCTACATAAGCCCTAAAAGTGGATTTTACTCATGTCTAACAGTTCTTATGGACTGTTCTCTCTTACACCTTCTAAGATACTAACAGTTGCTTGATTGTCACTATTATGATAAAAAATTATTCCTAAAAATGTAGTTCATAAATTTTAATGAATCTAACTATTTGCAAAGCTGTATAAAACTTTGAACTCCAATGGAAATAATGCATAAATAATGTATATTTAGCAAGATACTAGTGGTAAAAGAGAACTCCTTCCTGTTAGACTCATTGTAAAAAAGAACACAGAGCTTTGAGTAGATTTTCTACAATGAACTAAATTAAGAAGAGATGTGATTTTATACCACCTTAGCAAAAAACTTCTTTGAACACTAGCAAATTATAATTTAAATTTATCTACTGGTAACAGTTTTTAACCAAAATAACACATGAATTCCCATTCAGTGTGTTGTATAAACTTTATTAAAATCCTTTTTATAAAGTGTTAAGCTATAACTTCTGGGTGTAAATATGTCTTTTATATGAATGGTTAAGGAAAGGGATGCTTAGTGTTCAATTTTATTCTCAAATCTCTCAAACATTCCACTGTGGCATGTTCATCCACTCCACTATTTTATGAGGAGTTTTTATGGCAATTTACAGAAGTAGTGGCATAAATTACTATTTGCTCATGGCACCTGATTCTATTCCTCAAAGCTGTGAAATACTTCTTGTCTGTAAAACTAATGACTACAAGATATCAAAATCAACCGTGACATAGACTGAACTCAGAAAATCAACAGCCAATTCAAACTGAAGAAACCCATAGTTTGAGGATCCTGAATTCAATATGAAGAATGTGGCTACAATTTTTCTACTCAAAAAAGACCATTTGTGGGATTGCAATGAGTAAAAATCTTACAGAAATTAATTCTGAGTTGTTTTCATTTTCTGCCTCAGCTAGAGCATTCTACCTTTTTACTGACCTATAATGCGTTTTCTAACATTTATTCCAGCCCTGTCTAGGTCACAACTTCTATTAATCAGTAGGCTAAAATAGCTAGTCAGATGAGGTAGGTTATTTTAATTTTAAGTTTTATTTCTTTAATTTCAAAACATTTTGACTAGCTAAAAATACTAACCTATAAGCTAAATATTGGTTCCCAAACACCATCTTTATTACCTCTTGGGAGAAAGCCCAAACAGTTATTTGATTAAACATGTAATTGCATTCTGCCAAAGAGGGATATTTCAGGATTGTCTTATCATTTTATCATTTCAAAATCTATAAGCCTAATAAAGACACTCTAGAATAATCTCTTTGATTTCTTTCTCTGAAGGAAATGAGAGAATCTGTTATGTATCCAATAAATGGAAAATAATCTTTTTTGGATAAGGTTCAAATAAAATGAAGAGGCTAATAATATTCTTAAAACAGCGAAAACCATAATCAGAAAACCTTTGAAGGAACTTCTTCAAGGTTTCTTCAAGCACTTAATTCAAGGTGCTTACTTCTCAGCAAATTTTCCTCTTTCCTGGCCTTAGCAATGGAGTTATATCTGAGAAGCAGAGAATACTCCATACACTGATGTTGTAAAATAGCACAACTGCAATTTAAATCAGGTCTTTCCTTCCAGTCAAAGAGCTAGCTTAAAAACACAGTATTTGCTCTCCTCTGTGCAAAGCACTTTGCTATATAAGTTAAGTATAGCAGTTTAGTGAAAGGCAAGCATATCTTTTTAGTCCTAGAAATACTAGGACTGCAATGTTGTCATAACATACTGCATACTGTTTGATGCATGCAATTTTGCCTCATAGAATAAGGCACATGTAAGTAAGAGTAAGCCCCTGACTTTGCCCAAAATGTAATGAGAAATTTGTCCAGGATCTTATTTTTAGCTGTACCACTGGAAGCAAATTCATATTCAATGAGGGCTAGTCAAGAAAAATTGTGTTCAGGAGGACAACCAGCTCTATCTAGCTGGTTGTCTATCTAGCCAATCAGCAGCATAATTCTGAAAACCTCAGTGTCAATTATGTGTATTTGTCTCCAAGGTAAATTACAGTAAATATTAGGCAAACTGAAACAGCCCTGAACTCTTAGCAAAGGAATATGGCCAAACACCAATCATCAGTAAAAGACAGAAGAACCTCTGCTATTACCACCTCCAGTGCTCCACAAACACCTAACTGCCTAAATTAATAGAACAGTCACTGAGATAAATACTTTTTCTTAGTCTGCTTCTACAGAGAAATCCAGTTGGGTAGCTCTACTTCTGTTTCCTCATGATGGCTGCTGTTGGGGTTCAGCTCAGAAAGGAAGCCTCCCTGGATTCCATGAGCTGTAATTAGCTGTTTAAATTACAGCCTCACCCAGCTACGATCACAGAGCTATTTTGCTATGTCTTGTACAAACATTCAGTAAAAAAAAGGCAATCTCTGCTTAAAGAGATTGAAAATGAAAAAGAGAGAGTGACACAGCTTTCAGTAGCTTTCAGTGGAGGCAACTTATGCATACCATACAGGTATTCCAGCGATATATTTTTATTAATTTTTAACAGGTCTCCTACCTATCTGTTCCTTTCAGGACATTTAAAACAGGGCAGTTCTGTGAGGTAACCTGAAGGCTAGGATAATGATTTTCTGAAGTCATCCCACATTATAATGCATACCCTCAGGAAAGTATAAAGGTAGTGAGTTTTACTTCATTCTCTGATGGAAGAAAGAGACACATCTCTATTATTCATAATAAGAATTAGCACAGAGAACTTAACACATCTGTGCACTTGCCAAATTGAATTATAGATTTTGACCTTGAAGAGGAAAAAAATCAGAACTATCAGGGTATCTCAAGCTTAGACAAAAATGACTCTACTAGAAAGCAGGAAAGATTTCCAATGGATTTGAGAAGCTTTTAGATGGATGTTTACAAGAAAATGGTTTTTTATTTATAATCTTCAACGTGAAAAGGCTTGCTTTAAGATAAGCAAACAAAATAGATCGATAGATAAAAATAAGGGAGTTTACCTCCATCATGGCTTACTTCTCAAGCATAGGATCCTATCATTATTACTTGACTGTTTTAAGCATCCAGGCAAGTTGGGCATTTCAAAAACCTGAGAGCAAGTGGCAAGGACACATAGTCTGAAGAGCTCTTGCAATGAAGAGATTAAATAAGTGAGGCTTATCAGGAATATGAAACTAAGCTCATATTCTGAACAAATGTCAGTGAATAAAGTGTATTCTTCCGATGAAAATTATGAATTTTTCAACTTTTCAGTGAGTTTCATCCAAATAAAATTGTCATCGTCTAGCAAAAAATTTATCATTAATTAGAAATTCCATTTCATGACAAATAGCGTGTTAGTCTGTGTACATCTGCTTTAGTTTTCTGTCTGGACCCTTAGCCAACTTTAAAACTTGGTAATTAGAAACATATATTGATCTAGTAATTATTAAATATTTCTTAATTAAACACTTCTTAAATTTCCCAAATAAAAAGCCAGTGGACTTTCAGAACAAATCTTCTGCATATTGCATATACGGTATTTGAATTTAAGCTACCTGAATTTGCTTCTAAAATGTGTGGAAATTTGATATTCTGCCTTCTTTTCTTAATAGTCTGTATATTTTTTGAATCTGTTTCAAACAAAAGCTTTTTGTAAATTTAGTTTAATTGTATTTCAGATGGTAACAACCTTTCAAGTGGCTCTTCTTCAGGTAAATCTATCTTCTAAAATTCTATCTACAAAAGTCCTTTTATTGCTTTGTTCTGGCTATATTATTTCAAGATCTCATTACATTTTATATATTTCTAGAAGAGTGCAAGTCATAATATGGCTCTTGCTCTCACTGTCTGAATACTTATTTCTGCAAAAATATAGATATAACAGGTAAACTATTAAATTTAGTATAATTATATGACATATAAAATCCAAATTTAATGATACTTCTCATCTAATTATTACTGAAAGTAGCAGTATGCAGAGCATAAAAAATCAATATATGAGACAAAACACATTGCAGAAATGGATAGTGGTATATGAATTCAGTGTTACAACACAAAAAACATCTTCAGGCTTCCTGTCTCAGAGAAAAGCAATATTTTTTATCCTATGAAGCCTGGCAGCCAAGGTGATGAAGGGCTGAGAACTTCTTGAGAGCTTGATTTAATAGATAGAATAAATTATTTTTCCCAGCTGCCAAAAAACCCACCATAGTCATACCAAGGCGACCAAGTATTGTACTAGGTAACAAATAATTTAGATATAATATTTTCTGTGATGCTTGCTGGTTTATTTCATTGCAGTTATTTACTTCATTTGTTTCTTTCATGCTTCTAATCATATTTAAGAAATAAAAATGCAAGAAGTAAAATCTCTTTCTGAGGGGACAAAAAATTCTTTTTTCATACAGCTTTTTTACGAAAGCACTTCAACTCCCGTAAGCGTAATGAATAAGATATAGTAAAATTATATTTCTATCAACAAGTGGAAGAAAACCATGTAAATGTACCAATTCATATTAACATTCAAGGATATCAAGATTATGTCTTTTGAGGGAGACCCTGTTTACATTGTTCTGACTGAATTCACTCATCAGCCACACTCAGCAGAGCGCCACAAGCAGTCAGAGACTTCATTCCCTTCCTTTCACATTCTGACAGAGTCCTATGTGCAGATATCAAACTTAAATCTTTCTCACTTACAAGAGAACATAAAGAAGATTGCTGGTTTCTTATACTGGTAGTAGACACATGCAACCTTAAATTTTACAGAAAACTAGAAGTGTCAAAATTAAAGGAGACCACACCAGAGGATAAAAAAAGAAGGATATTCAGTGTCTGAGAATTATGAGTTCTAGCTTCTAATGTTAATAATTGCATATGCCTTGCTTTTTTCCTCCTGAAAATAAATTATTTAATGAGCAGAGCAAGAAAATTATCCACTTAAGTATGCTTCAATCCGTTTTGGGAAAAGGAACTAAAAAAACTATAATTGTCTCTTTCTGTAGTTCTTTGTCCCAAGGCCTGCTTTGCCCAGACAGAAAATAAGGCTTCATCACATGCCACAGAGTTTGCGTAGAGTAGATTCAAGTATTTGCTGCTATTTTAGACTGTCAGTGTTTAGGGATTCTACTTCTCAAAAGCAATTGTTTCCTTTAGTCTGTTGCATGAGTTACTAGATGGTCTTTCCAAGCCTTTGAGCCGCAATTCAATAACTATCTGTGACGTATTTCTGATAATCTACGTCCTAGAATTCTGACTTCAATTATGAGAAAATATTTCAGCAAAGGTCTGACTTGTGCTACTATTGTGAAAGTAATTTCACTTATTCTTTGGGGAAGGTTTCAGAACAAAGGTATTATAGAATTAGCCCATGTTCTGGAGGACAGTCTATCATAATTGACCTATCTTACCTGCCCTTGTCAAGGAAATCTGTTTATAATAGGTTGGTCATTATGGATATGTATGTTCTATTCTTTAATCTTATATGTTGAAAAAGTAATATATGTTTCATATTATGGCCAGACCAGTCATTCACCATTGTAAAACTACCCAAGACCTGATTTTCTTCAAAACCCTACCACGGACAACAGGTTGTACAGAAACATGAGCAGCTCACTTTGGTTCAGCTCTCAGCCTAGAAGAAATGGTACATCACACCAGGAAACAGTTCTGACAGTTTCTACACCTCACATAGACAACCTTCTGCAAACTCTTTGTACATTTGAGCTCCTTTGATTTGATTTTGGAAAATCTAAATCTAGAGAAGGTTGAGACAAATAGACTAAATCTAGCTGCCAGCTAGGGAGCCTGACACCAACTTGTATTTTTCCTTTTGCATTCACATTCTGGGGTTTGGATAACTGCTTTGCATCAGCATGAAGATAACAATACTACCAATGGTGCTACAAAAGCTGGCCGAGCAATTATTTGAGGAGCCGTCACAACATTTCAGCTGTCATCTCTTAGGATTCCCCTTCTGCAGTGCTTGGGATAGTATTGCAGGAATCCCATTGACATGGGTTAAAGAAACTTGGGAGATAACACAGCATCTACCACTACCCAGAGACCACTAAAGAAATTGAAGGTAAAACTCTCTCAGTTGCAGGCATTTATCTGTGGCCACTGTGTCTTGTATGTAAATACACATTTTCATCACTAGAAATTTGGAGACTACTTTCACTGCATCAAGGCAATAATCAGGCCAAATATAATTCCCCTTCCTTTTTATGAAATGTTTCCACAGAACAGACACAAGAATCACTAGCCATGCAAGTGTATTGGGTTATGAAAGAAATCCTTGTTCAGATATTTTTGCTGGAATACCCCGTTTTGTATTGATGGGGCAGAAAACTTGCAACCATGATTGTAGCTGTTGATACAGTCTTTTGGGAACTAATTTTCATCCTTACTTTTTTTTTCCCTGACACAAAATTCCATATGGTTGTATTCAGCGTCTAAGAATAGCAATTTTCTATTAATTTTTTGCAATACAAATGGAAAAACAAGGATATTAATTTTTCTTATCAAGATAGGATTTTTTCCTGCATTTTCCCCAAAACTATTAATCTAAACATTTTCTTTCCATTAATTCTAAGTCTTCTCCTTTGATCTCCCAAAATATGAGACAGAATTAAAAAAGGCTTCCCGAACACAAGAAAAGTCAACTTGAGTTTGAGACTTTGGAGACAATTCTATCTGCAAACAGTTTAGAAGAGTCCTATATCATCTACAGTGATATTTTTGGACTGAGTTCTACTATTTAGAAACTTTAACAGCTGAGATGGCACAGAGAATAAGTGCAACCAACAGATTAACTCATTTGCAAATTACTTATTCAGTAAAGTGAGGTTTGAAAGGAGGAGGTGGAGTAAGTCTGGAATTGTGACTCAGACTCAACTGCTTTCCTCAATTGCTCTTAGGACGACACAATCATACAAATATCTGACTCAGCATTAAGAAGAATTTGGCAATCTAGTCTTTAATAAACATAAGGATTTTAATGTAACATTATCTCTGAATTCATAGTAAATAGCCAGTTTGAGAATTGTAAACCAAGATCCATCTGCTCTGACATCATACTTACACAAAGCAGGGGTTGTCCATTACCAAACAAAAGATTTTACCCCATATGCAGGATGCCAGGAAATCTTCCACTGGCACTTTTAGTCTATACTAGGACAGCAGGCCTGAGGCCTGAATGCATTTTGCTTCATGACAAATTGTGTTATTACACTTCCTTGCTCAGCTCAGATCAGTAAACTATACAAATTCTGAATGGGCCCCCTGAAAACTTTAGCTACAGGAGAGAGATGAATGTTCAACACACCATGTAGCTCATTACCTGTTCACTGAAGAATAGCAGTACTCCTTCTCTTAGGAATATTCAAATTAAAAAGCAGGAAATAGGGTTTGAGACTATTTATTACAGTGTATAGAAGACAAGCAAAAAGCTGCTCACCTAAGTTTTCTATTAAGACTTTTCTATTCAAAAGTCTTAGCAAGAAGCAAAATTCTCACTGAGTATTCTTTCCAGCTGAACTGCAGTTAGACAGCTAAATCAGTAATGCAGTATAACGTGGTCATATTAACGTGGTGAGGCAGAAAAGACCATCTGCAGCACCATGAACATGACTAAAATAGAGTGCCAACAAAAATTCTTGAATAGTGTCTAATGCCAGAAATCCTTATGAATGGTGTTTTTAAGAATTTCAGCGTAATTGATAAAAAAGAGAATTACAGTATTTTTTCACTTTGGATGCAATAAGCTTTCCAAATTGATTTATAAGCTGCTTTACAGCTCAATTCTACGTGCATTTAAAAATAATATTTTTTTTTACATTCTTCACTAATTTCAACTGTGAGCAGTTGTAGTGTTCAAGCTTACTTAGTAAGTTAGAAGAAATCTACAAACTCCCATGGTGCATTCTGCTGAATATCACTGTGTAGACTGAAAATTGGCACTTTTAACTGCTGTTTTAAAGATGTATGACTCTGGTTTATGTAACAGAGATTTCTGTCTATTTTACTGTTGTATGTATATGCTTGGAGTGATAAATTCAATGCTAAATATTTGGAATTCAACAAACTTTTTCAAAAATTGTCAAGGACAAAAAAGTAATATCATTACATGGATTTATATTTTAAAGTAGGGAAAAAAGGTGAAAATAAATCACCAGATTTCTAAACACTTAGATGTTATCAATAGTCTCACAGGTTTTTTATTTTATAGTACATTTTCAATTACTTGGATAAAAAAGGTTCTTACAATGAGGTGAGAATGTAAAAAAAATTATTCAGACTATTACATGAGATTCAAAGACTTATGCAAGGATGCTGAGTGGCCAAGTGATAAAAGGGCAAAAGCATTTTTTTTTCCAGACACAATATTAGAGGCTAAGTTATCTATTACCAACCAAGAACAAAATTTCTCAGCTGTTGCAAAAATATCTTAAATTAGCACAGTTAGGAAAATAATTCAAAAATGCAATTAAATATTGGTAATTATAAGGAAGAGAGATAAGGTCAAAACAAAAAGCCATTCTATCACTGCATTGATCCCTAAATCTGGGAGTAGCTCAGGCCATTGTCAAAAAGGATTACATTAGAAATAAAAAGTAACTGAGAAGAGTGAGAAGGGTGTTCAGAGGTACGCAATACAGTTACACAAGTGTTCTTCAGCTTGCAGAACAGGTATACAGAGAGCAATTCAGCAGATGTATGAAAAACTGTAAACATATTAAGACTATATTGAGACTATAAAAAGGGAGTAATTATTAGCTAATAATTACTCCCTTTTTATAGTCTCAATATAGTTTTTTATAGGAACTAGAACCCTCCCGAAGGCAACAAGTGTATAACAAGTAAGGGGAAGTATTTTTCATAAACATATGCTAAATTATGGAATTCTTTTGTATAGAATGCTTTGCAGATCAAACTACAACCAGTTTTAAAAACACTGAGACAAATTCATAGAAGAAAGGTACACCAAACATTCAGTTTGTGGTTTGAACAAACAGTCTCTAGCTCAGGAAGTTTCTGAAATTCAGATAGCTAGAAACTGAGTAAATTTATCGAGAGAAATAACACAATGTACTGACTCTTAATTTCCTTCTTCACTTACCCAACCACTGGAAAGTATCAAGGTCCAACAGTGTGCTAGATGGACCTTTGGTGTCATCTAGTACAGCAGCTTTAGCTCCTAGCTCAGGTTTTCTTGAGCAGGGTACTCTCAGCTTCATTCATTTAGAATTCAAAATACAATTCAATATTCAATACTAAATAGATAGGATATCCATTTAAAAATATTAAATTATTAAGCTGGGTCATCTATTGTTCTCTGATTACTATCTGCCATAGGCATAAAAGAAAGACTATTTCAAAACATGTCAGTATCAATGATGGTAAATATTAATATTGTGGTATTAAATATTAATATATAAATTAATATTAAATTATAAATAATATTAATATTAATTATGCTGTGGTAAATATTAAAAAATGTTAGGTAGCTACAAATGCTGGCAATTTAAACTGACTCGAAAAAAAAAATCTTATCTCAAACAGAATTTCTTGTCCCAGCAAGAGAGAATAGGAATATACTTTGAAATATTCTCCAAGAAATCATTTCACTAATGATTCACTGCTGAAAACACTTATGTAGCAAAGTGATGAGATACAAAATGTTATTAAATAAATCAAACTGTTTATACAATGACAGATGATCATTTCAATTTTTTAAATTATTTTATTTTGTTAAACTTTCTTTAACGTTGCTTTTACTAAACTGTTTAATATCTTTTCTGTACATCTGAAGTCCCCGTGCCTCCATCTGTGAGTTGTATTACACAAAACTTTACAATATTTGTTACTTAGGTTTGGTTTCTTAGAAGGGTATTCTGTAAATTTTGCAATTCTTCCTCTATAGTTTCTTTCTTTACACCATATTATACTCTTCCTCGCAGCTGCTGATATTTCTTACCATTACACAAAGTGTTAGTTTTCCACATACTCAGGATAGTCTCCCCTGCCATTCAATACACCAAGCCTAACTCAGCCCATCCCATGCAAATGTAAACAATAATTGCATTGTATAGGTGCAGCTGAGGCTTGAGAGCTGTGTTGCTCTTTTTTCTTTGCTTTGCTCCTTTACTTTTCATTTTAAACTTCTTAAAATTGTTTCATCTAATCATCACATGTAAGTATTGGAGACGATTGTAGCAAAACTGATATACAGCTTATGCCTCTCTCCTAAGAAATTAGCCCTGGTATCTTCCTGTCTAACCTGTAGCCAATAAATGCATATATCAGCAGTACATTTATAAGCACATAGAAGTGCTCTAGTATTAGAATCCACAAATATCTATTTCAGGATAACAACTACCAAGCAAAGTGTTAGACATATTCTGGAAGTCTTTTATAGATACATAGATTTTTAATTTAGAAAGGATCATCTGAACCTCATAACTTTTAAAATAGGCTGTAGAATTAATGCTGCTATTCCCATTCTAAGCTCAAAAACTTAGGTCTGACTGAATTATGAGATCTTTTAACACCCCAACTATAACAAACTGAGAGTTATATTTGTATATTTACACATTCCATTACTAAGCATTTTAATTTATTAGGAATAGCTTCTATCATTCATTGTAAGTGAAAAAAAGCTAATTTTAATGACCAGACACTAATGTCTAATATTTTCTTCTGTTTCTGTGTATTTACATGTAGGCAGACTTTTTGGGTTCCGGCTACCTGGATTGAGACTTCTGACATACAGAAAGCAGTCCTTACCCCAGGAAGACCCCGATGCAGTCATAATCGATTCATCTAAGCACAGCGATGACTCAGTGGCAATGAAGCACTTTAAATCACCTACAAAAGAAAGCTGTAGTCCTTCAGAAGTGGATGATACAAAAGCACTGATTCAACACAGTAAATGTTCACCTTTGGTTAATATATCTGGACCTCTTGACCACTCATCACCTAAGCAGCAGTGGGACAGACTTTACCCTGACATGATACAGACAAGCAATCCACTAACCCATTCCAGATCAAAGGAAAGTATTTGTAGTATACGGAGAGCCTCTTCAGTACATGACATAGAAGGCTTTAATGTCCATCCCAAGAACATTTTTAGGGATCGTCATGCAAGTGAAGGTATGGTAGAAAGTCAATCACTACTATCTGATGTACTAAAAAAGGAATTTTTTCAATATTTCATAGTGATAATCATCACTTTTTAAACAAAGCTAAATATAATAACTCAATGGTGCACTGAAAATACNTGTATGAAATTCTACTTCAGGGACTGATAAGTTTATTTCTCTTAAATCTGTAATGCGCTGATTGTACACTCACTGATCCAACACTGAGATATGCTTTTACTCTCATGCTGAAGAAAATATCCTCAGCAACTCCACTGACATGCTTTGTGTAATGAATAGTGAAATACTTAGTGAAATGGTGAAATGCTTAGTGTAAACTTCAAGTGTGATTTTCTCCTTGTTCTAGTATATTCATGCAACCAGCAAAAGTTACAAAGATGTTTCCTCTCTCTTCATTTTCACTGTCTCTCCTACACTCCATGGAGTGTAATCCATGATTTCTTCTTGAAGACGGGGAGTTTAAGAAACCTGGGAAAGGGCTTAGCGAACAAAGGTTTGAAAGTCCTGTGAATTGAGAGTTTCCTTTGAAAGTGACTTTTGAAGAAAAGTGCCACATACACAATGCTCTCACAGCTAATGATTGTCTAATGACTTGCATTACACACCTTTATATTTAGGTCAGATGACAAGGAATGTATGGCAATATTTGTAGATTCAAAAAAAATATGTCATGGAAGAATATGTATAGATTCTTAAATTAACAGGAAAAATAATTTTCATTTCAATAATTATCTCTTATTCACTGACCACAAGTGTAAAATCCCATTAAGTTCTTCTGCTTTTTGGAAAGTTCACCTCAAGAACCCTTTACTTCTACACATTTCCTAAACTATAAGTCTGAATGCTCCTCTGAAACCCAGTTTAACTTGTAGAATAGCAAAATTAATCCTTCCTTCCAGTCACTCTTCCTGTATTAAATATAATACATAAGTCCTTCTTTTTTCATTTCTGTTTCTTTTGGACCATGNGGACAGACT
Organism: Ploceus nigricollis; assembly: GCA_013399945.1. Taxonomy (NCBI): domain Eukaryota; kingdom Metazoa; phylum Chordata; class Aves; order Passeriformes; family Ploceidae; genus Ploceus; species Ploceus nigricollis. Next base: position 1,297,357 of record VXBC01007018.1, read on the forward strand.
TTACCCTGACATGATACAGACAAGCAATCCACTAACCCATTCCAGATCAAAGGAAAGTATTTGTAGTATACGGAGAGCCTCTTCAGTACATGACATAGAAGGCTTTAATGTCCATCCCAAGAACATTTTTAGGGATCGTCATGCAAGTGAAGGTATGGTAGAAAGTCAATCACTACTATCTGATGTACTAAAAAAGGAATTTTTTCAATATTTCATAGTGATAATCATCACTTTTTAAACAAAGCTAAATATAATAACTCAATGGTGCACTGAAAATACTAAGGGCCCAAATACGCCAGGCTTATGTTGTTTTTCATTTCTAAATATTGTTTTTCATTTCCAAGGAGACTAATGGAATCATGGTGTTGATGTTCTCTGTAGGGATATAGCAAATATTGGGGCCAGCATTCCTAAAGCTAATATTGGGGTTTGGGNACACACCTTTATATTTAGGTCAGATGACAAGGAATGTATGGCAATATTTGTAGATTCAAAAAAAATATGTCATGGAAGAATATGTATAGATTCTTAAATTAACAGGAAAAATAATTTTCATTTCAATAATTATCTCTTATTCACTGACCACAAGTGTAAAATCCCATTAAGTTCTTCTGCTTTTTGGAAAGTTCACCTCAAGAACCCTTTACTTCTACACATTTCCTAAACTATAAGTCTGAATGCTCCTCTGAAACCCAGTTTAACTTGTAGAATAGCAAAATTAATCCTTCCTTCCAGTCACTCTTCCTGTATTAAATATAATACATAAGTCCTTCTTTTTTCATTTCTGTTTCTTTTGGACCATGAGGGATTTTTTCAGTTCAAATGAACCTGAAAATTCAAATAAATCCATCCCAAACCATGCCACTTTGTATAGTTCTTGGTCACATTAAGCCAAGGTTTCAATATCAGGAGGCAAAAATCTGCAAAGTTGAATTTTGGTATGTCCTTTGGACTTTATGCAATAAGCTTTATCTTGGTTTAAACTTCCCCATGTATTTAAACTCATCTTTCAAACAAAACCCATTTAAAAATATCCAGTTTTCAATTTCTATTTTCAGAACATTTTTCATTGTAGTAGTTCCTAAATGGTCATTCTTCATCCAGTTATATATCTATGAAAATGTGTAAAAACCAGTTTGAATATTAAGTGTCTTTGATTACAGTGGTAGAAAGCTCATGCATAAATTACCAATAATTTAACACTTGCTAAATGGAGGAGCAAAAATTTCTATCTTCATTTTATGGAAAAACTTTTTTCAAATGTTAAGTACTAAGGAAAATAATTTCTATAATGAGGAGTCAATAATCCAATTGAATTCCTAAGGCTTCTCCTGCGATGCGATCATTTACAGTGTAAATAGACAAAACACTCTCACTCTGTTTTCACTTTGCATAAACTACAAAATAGTAGAGAACCAGGCCCTAATCTATGTCATACATAGTCATTCTAGAAAAACTCAGCAGAAGAGAGTATGGCTCTCAGAAAGGCATTAGAATTAGTAACCATCCTGATGCCATCTGCTTACTATCATGTTACAATTGGACACCTTATGCTGAAAAGATGTTTAAATTTATCCAGCAAGTCCTAATTGCCTAACTCAACGGTGAGCCACAAAACCCTATTATTGCTATAAAATTATCCATGAAGGTTAGGCAACCAAGATTCAGCTCAAATCATCTGCTCCAGGCTTGCAGTTTCTGAACAGGGAGAATGCATAAGTACAACAAGTAAAAGTAAACTACAGTCCCAAAGGGCTAAACTCTTTCCAAAGGAAACATACGGTTAACATATTTTCCCATTCCGTTTTTATTTTGAGTTTGCCCAATTCATTCAAAAACTACTACTCTATCTGAAAATGCAAGTCAGGATTCAATTTTTTCCTACCCTTTCTAGTTAAAAAAATATTAATTGAATCAGTAAAGCAGAATTCTGAAAGAAGACAATAACATTACTTAGCTTAATACTAACTACAGTAATTTACCTGCAGTCAAATTTTAAGATAATGCAATTGAGAATAGAAATTATTTCATGTGTTTAATAAATTTATGTAGCCTTGTTGCCTATCACTTCAAAATTATCTTCACTGTGCCCATTATATGCCAAAAGATATTACAGTAAAAATGACAGCTTAGCATTTTAAATTCGAGTGTACTGGATCAAATTCCCTTATAAATTTGCCTATATAACAGCAAAAGCAACAGGGCAGGAACTGTTTCCTACACTCACCATCCAAAATGCAGCCAAGCCAGCCTCGTCTGAAACACCAGCAATCCAGATTCTGCAGTCAGGTACAAGTTCAGAAACATTATTGTCTTCAGAAAGTGGACTCAGCAGGATCACTGCAGCCTTCTGAAACAGCAGCAGGGTTTTGAGCCCAACTCAGCCTAATCTCCAGTACTGCTACAGATGCCTGTCCCAGGAAGGCATTGGGCTGGGAAGAACTAAACTCCCTTCCACAGCCCAGGTCCAGAGGGCCCAGCTCGGTTGCCGTGCTCCCTGGCGCTCAGGAGGCTGAGGAGAAGCCAGCGAGGCAGCAGGTGTGGCAAGGCCCAGCGCCATCTGCGATGCCCACGGCAGGTCACGGCCTCTGTCCAGAGCAGGGCTGACCACCCTCCACAGGTACAGGGCTGCTGTGGCACAGCCAGATCAGAAATGCCTCAGCCTCAGAGGTGGCCTGTCAGCCCAGGCAAAGAAGGTGAACATCTGTGTGAGCCCAAAGCACATCTGAGAGCTGGTAACCTTGGCTCAGAAGGTGTTCGCACCAGGAGGAAGGCCCCATTCCCTGCCAGACCCGCCTCACACCCCTCAGAGCCGCAGGGCACGACAAGGGGACGGTACCTTGTGGATCACATTATTATCACATGAACCAGTGCAGTGTCTACGTCTGCACCTGTGTGGCTTCTTTAAAATAGTGATAACAGCAGCACTAATAATATTCTCCCTGAAACAGTTTGATCTCACAAGAGGATTCAGGGCCAGGTGAGCCTGTGAGGACAGAAAGCTTTGCCAATATTTCTTTGTGGAAAGGCACCTAAGAGCTGAAGAAAGGTTTAAGGTGTACCTTTCTCCAGCACTTACTCAGAAGGGCGTTGCTTAGGTTGCTGCCATGTTAAAAGTGTTTCCTCATGCGGAAGGCATGGCATGGGGGGGCCTGGGGGTCTGTGCCGGGCCTCCTGTGCAGCCCCACATGCCATGCAGTCACCCTGCGCTTCTGCCTCAGCTTCTCTCAGTTATGTGGGACTAATTATTTCTTCTTGGTACTTTTGCCAAGAAGAAATAATTTTTTTCCTGCAACCCACTGCCAGACTTGTGGAGAAAGAATTTTATCATGTTTCTATTAAGGCAAGTTAGATAAAGCCAGTCCTACTGCCTGATGATCTACTCCAGACACTTTTCCACGCTATCTCAATTGTCAGAGTGACTTCACCTTCACTTAAGTCTTCATAATACAGTCAAGGAGGTGCAACAATATTTCAATTCAAACCATGCACACTTTGAAGCCGTATTTTCTGCTTTTTCTGATGTAGATTTTAGTTGTCTTTTTTTTGTCTTTTTCTCCACTTTTATTATGCTGAAAACCAGACAATGGTCGCAATGTTAAAGGTAAAGTATACATCTAGACTGTACCTTCCAGTGTTTCAGTCAGCCACACTTTTTGGCATGTTACTTTGCCTGCTGTATGAAATGTTCAAATGCAACATTCACATGTTGGCCTCTCTAGGGCTAGGTCTATTACATAAATTATATTTGTTAAACACATAGTTATTCGTGTAACTCTTGTCTCAAAGCACTAACTATGAATCACTGGAAAAAGTGAAGGCATAGTTAAAGAGCCTTTTGATTTAATTATCTGCTAATTAAAAAAAGGAAGGGAGGGAGGTAGAACATATCATAGTTACTTAACTCAGTGCTGTTGTCCTTAAGCAGTCAAAACTTCTGTTGAAGCTACCAGGAGTTTTACCTGTAAAAGGATGTGCGATTGTATGAGGACATTAGCAAATGATCCATTGTTACAAGGTACTTAGTTTTCAGTTAACTCTCTCAAAAATAAATTACTGATAATCAGGACCCTTGTGAAAGTATCTTCACTTATTCCTCTTTTGTCTCTTTAAAACTAGTTTCACGTTCCTGGATGGCAGGGGGTATGGTTTCAAGCTTCCTGTAGCATCAAAATGTGCATGCATGAACTTCATTGCTAATTTCATGTTTAAATAATATTTAGTGCAATTACAAAATTTTTCTTTTCACCAGCATTGAGCTACATGTTTTAGAAGCAATTTGAACATAATCTGTAAATTACCTCCTCCATTTCTGAAGATCACTTACTAAACTGTTCAGTTTAATTGCCATATTTGTATCTGTGGGAAAACTGGTTTGTGACTTCATGCATGATGCAAAAAGTGTGTGTACCTGGTAAAATCTCTCCAAACTGCATGCAGTGCATGACATAGGTTCTGTAAAACAATTTGTGGACTACAAAATCATTGCATTTGCTTCATGTGTATGTTGGCAAAATCTTGGGGGAAAAACATGCAGTTTCTGTGCTGTACAATAATTTTTATAAATGTATTTACTGCTGGTGAAAGATGATGAATTGGCAGCTCAGCAGAGTAAAATAATTTCTCAATGCATTGTGTAAGCAAGGACAATGAAATCCTACCATCAAAATAGGGAGCTCAACCTGATTCTCCTTTTTAGGCTAGGCAGAAGCAAGTCATTCTCCCTGCTTATTCAGTTCTCTGCCTCTCTGTTGAAACTGTCAATCAGGGTGCCAATTAGTATCAATTGTGATTATGATTTGTTATGGCCCCCTTTTCCTCCTTCCTGCTATGACAGTATAGCAATGGTCCACTAGCTGTCAAGTGTCAGCTCAATTTCTGCCAGCCTGGGCTGTACTTAAGCTAATACTGTCTTTCAATCAATTACCATTGTCAATGAGGTGCATTATACCTTTCACCACCTTCTAAAGCAAAAGAAGTTGGGGGAAAAAAAGCAAGGTTCTATTCTCATGTGCAATGATCTTAAGCCTAATATCATGCTCTAGGGCATGAGTATTAGGTAGCAAAAGAGAAAGTAATCCCCTTTGGAATGGAAGCAATAAAAGATGTAATTCCCAGAAACCAAAATTTCAATGCAATTTAAGTATCTACAAAGTTACTAATCGAACAAAAGCTTGCCTACTATCTAATCACAGATTTGCCTAAGCTATCTTAGTTTCCTCTTACCTTTAAATTCCTAAAGTATGAAGAATCTTGTTAATCTGACGAATAGTTTCAACTTGATATCCTGCTTATGTCTAAACTAATTCAATACTCAGAAACTATTGCTCAAACTAACAGGGAAGCAGGACTGGAAAACTGCAGTCTGACCACATGTCCAATAGCACACACCAGCCAGATTAGTAACTTTACTGATTTGTGAGGAGACTGTGAGCCCTGATATATTTTGAGCATTAATTTTTAGTAGACTCATATAGATGATGTGAAAGATAGATTCAGGTCCCACCTGGGCAAAAAGGCATTTAAATATAGTATCACAATCCCTTGGTGGTGCCCTCAGTAGCAGGCTTTTTTACCATTCCTTGCAGGTGAAAGGTAGTGCTTTCTTCCCTTTTCCAATGAAGCTGTTCCACAAAAATATATACTAGGAGAAAAGAAAGGACTGTTTTGCAGTTTAATGGTTAGAGAACTCAGGCACAAATTCTTTATTTTACCCAAACTTTTAGTCTAGAGCATCATGCCCTCCCTTGTCATCTTAAATTCCTTTCCGCACAGTGGCAAAATTTGAAATGGAGTAATAGAGATTTTCTGTCTGTGGCCCAGACTAACATGCAATTATCGTGAGTTTAGGAGATAGAAAACATGTATAGATCCTTTTAAACTTCAAAAGTAAATGAAATGTCTGCTTCTGCAACAAGCATTTGAAGCCAGGTGTGATGGAAAACCAGCCCTCACGTAAAAAATTTTGCCAAAAAAAAAAAGAATTCAACACAGCATAAAGCACTTCCCCACAGCCATTCCCAAGCAGCTGGTTGAATTTCATTCATTCTCACATTGCAAATAAAATCAACTGTTCCACTGTAGACTTTGCAATTTACCCCATAGGCCTAATCCTATCCCATTGACTGCTCCTGAATCGACATACACATTCTTGTTTTCCTCTCAGGAAGACAAAAGAAAACCTCAAAAAGAAGAAAAAGAGAAAAGCATCACATTGTTGCCCTTAATAGAATTAAGGCAATCTTAAATAAGGTTCTCATGTGGATCTAAGAAATACCCTTCAATCTCACACTTTATGTACATTACTACTGACTGCAAGACCTGGATTTTTTCTTAAATCCCTAAGTGGATTTAGTTCTCACTGTCTAAACATCTTTATAGTTCTTTTTCCAATATTGTTCTCCAAAGCAACTTTTCCTTGCAATGAATACTTTTGGCTTCCCAAAGAACCTTATGATGACAGTACAAAACAAGTATTCTGATCATTTATATTGCTTTCTTGTTCAAACAACTCTGTCCAATAACGAAAAGAATAATTATAAAGAATATGTACCTCATGAAATATGTAAATTCTATATATTTTTAATGATACACTAAAATAGTATAAGAAGGTTATATATACACTCTGTTGATAATTCTACCTGTAGTTATGTGGTTTATATAGGTATATATAGTATCCCTATAGTTTCCAAAATTTTGTTAGCGATGACAATTGAAGAAACATATTTTGAGAGCCTACTCAATTTTCCAGTTTCTTTGAACTATCATGTGAGCATGAGCAAGGTAGGGATGTGATAATAGAGCCTTTGCTAATTCCAGGCACTCTTATATAATCATGTGTCCTATTTCCACTCTTATAAACAAATGAGCATATAGTCTTTATATTCAGCCAGAACTATAATAAGAGCACACCATCATTCCCAGTAACATGAAAGCAAGTAAGGATAGATGCATTATGCGATTTGGAATGCATCGACTTTATAAAAAATATTGAGGGTTGTGTGTAAAGGAAATGTCATATTTATAGCCAATATTAGATTTCAATATTATTAGCAAAAAAGTTATTTTTCAAATGTAGATCGTTTTTATTATTAACAACTAGTATACAGAAAAATAGTTTTTAATCCCCCTTTTAACATATCTCACCTAAACATTAATGATAATTTATTTCCCAGATACTAAATATGTGTTCTGATTTTTCAGGGCCTTTTAATCATATCAAGTCAAGTCTGTTGGGATCCACGTCGGATTCAAATCTCAACAAATACAGTACAATCAACAAAATTCCTCAACTCACACTGAACTTTTCAGATATCAAAAGTGAAAAAAAATCTTCATCTCCTCCTTCTTCAGAGAAAGCAATTATTGCACCTAAGGTGAAAGACCGGACGCACAATGTAACAGAGAAGGTTACACAGGTAAGGTAATACACATCATTTTAGTTCATTTTCAATTTTTTTTCAGTGTATTCCATAGATTCTTACTCTTTTAATGAGTGGCTTGGCTATCTCCAGGATAATTTGAAGGCTTTAAAACATTATGTAATGTACCTTCAGTTGCTTTTGAGGTAGTCTACAACATTAGATGATACTGCTAACAAACAAAACTTTTCTGCTCCCTATTTTTTAATGGAAATGAAATGTAGTATGCACCATGTGGCATGATTCCTGTCATTCATAAATGTTAGTTTCGTTCTTCATAATTTTTTCGCAGCATTATGAATTGCTGATTAGTGTAAGGCACAACATGATAAAAAATGGTAGGTGATCGTGCCACTGTATCATAATTACATCTCATAATTTTTGTTCAAGTTCTTTGGCTTTTCATAATGCTCTTTCTTGTGGGTGTCTTTTTCCACATCTGTGCATTCATAAGGCTGTCAAAATGAAAAGCAGATACATTTGGACTGGATGTACAGTGTATCTTGTGAACAAGGCACATAATTGAAACAAAACTGAAAATAATTTAAAATAGCATGTTTCTTCACTCTAAGACAGATGCAGTGCCCTCTGAAGTCAAAGGAACTTTTCAGCTAATTTCAATATTATTACATTTGTGTTACAATCTTATATGGAGAGGGACTGGGACTGGCTAGGAATGTGGAACATACTGAAAAAAATCCCAAGAGATGACAGTATCCCAAATAACTTTTATAGGGTTAGTAAGCAGAGGGTTGGCCCTCAAATGCCCGGACAGACTGAAAGAGGTAAGAAGTGCTTTGTAGCAGAATGCAGGTAGATACTCCATAAGGAAGTTCTTGCCAAGAGTAGATTTGGGCTTAGAATCATAGAATGATAGAATTTAAGACCAGCAAGTCCAACCATTAACCCAGCATGGACAAGTCCACAACTAAATCATGTCCCCAGGTGCTGACCAGACTGCAGCTTCTCTACATTGGTGCTTTGCCAGACAGGGTCCATCTTCCTACTCTCTTTGACAGATGTAAAAAGGGATGTACTGTAAACCCTCCTAAAGAAATAGAGATAAAAGTTCTATCATTTCTATTTTGAGATCAGTTAGTGCCTAAAAAGTAATTGGATTTTTATCTTTCATGTATTTTGTCTTTAGTAGCTAGCTTGAATCTGTAACCATTGTCCTTTCTTCTCTGGTCAGTTTTGAAAGATATAATCTCTTCTGGATCCATTTTGATATGTTTTAAATTATTCATAGTAGTTATATATAGAAATCTTTTCGTAGATAATATGGCAAAAAGTCAAGTTACATAAAAAAGACTAATTTTTATAAGTTATATAAGCATGAGGCAAGGTAGGTTTTTGGGGTTTTTTTCCTTTGTTTTTGTGGGGTTTTTTTCGGGGGGTTTTTTTTTAATTCTGACTGGCTAATTAGTGCCAGGGTGCTGAGATTCTATGTACTAGTGATGCTGTTGGGGGCAGAAGAGGGGGCAGAATTTTTTTTTTTTAAATCTATGTTTATTCTCCAAATAATTTAGATTTTATAAAAAGTCCAATGGCAATGGCATGGATCAGGTACTCTTTCCATGAAAATTGATACCTACTAAATTCAAAATTAAATTTGAAATGCTCTATAAAATCTTTACACTTCACAAAAGCCTTCCAATTTAATTTGACATTGGTTTATGTCCTTTTCTAGAACAATCTCAACCATTGTGCAGAGCACAATTTGCATCGCAAACTTTGATGCCATATCATTCATTATAATTGGAAAGAGTTCCCTGCAGCTGCTGCTTTTTCTGTTATTACATTCACTTATCAATATTTTTAGTTGCTGCTGCATCCTAAATGCTAGAATTAGGTACAGGTAGAAATTCCTAGGAGGTATAAATAAATGTAGGTCTATAGTATTACAATAGTCAAGGATCTAGTTAACTAGAGATTTGTTAATTAGATTAGAAATAGACATTTAGAAGATTTAAGTGGCTAGTTTTAGTCCTGTTTATGTTTTTATTCCCAGTGATTTCAATATATTTTGTAAGCTCTTTGAAGCTTCTGCTTCATGTCTGGCTATAAATTTATTTGGAAATCTTTTCTTAGGCCATAGATCCATTAGGTATCTATCTGCAGAACAGTGCAAAAGTGGGCTTGGAAGATTTGAGCACAGTGTTGAGAATATAATATGGTGGAAATGTTAAATTAGGTAGTTAAAATATGCTCATGCTGGCACAGTTTCTGATAAGGAAATCTGTCAAACAGCATCAAAAATACACAGAGGGCAATATGACCTATTTAATCTATGGGGCAATATCAGTAAAAGAGCAGATGAGTATAAAAGAGCCATGGTAAGTTTAAAGGTCACCCTTAATCAGAGTTGTGACATTCTGAAATAGTCTTCTAATGAAAGAAGTTGGGGCAGGAATTCTAAGTGTTGCTAGAAAATGTCTGAGAATGTAGTGAAGGGGTACATAACATGCTGTATTTTGTGGGATTGCAGGAGTTGATGACATTAAAGGCTTCTTTCAGCCACATCTTGTACCATTCAAATATACATCCATCCATCTCTCCCTTTGTATTCCTTATTTTCTATCTTTCTCCCTTTCCTAAGTTTTGCTGAGAAATTTGATCCTGGTGTTAAAATCTGACAATTCCACTACTGTGGCTCTTCATGGTGCAACTCAAAATATATCAGTGAGCTTTCCTGTTGGATCATGCAGCCTGGGGTCTCCCTCATGTATCAGTAATATATCAAGTATCAGCATCACAAGATGCAATGAGTTCTTTCCAAAGACAACAGCTGTATAACTTTTTTAATATCCACAAGATGGAGATGTAAAGTTCGGGTCTTGAAGAGAGTGAAAAAGGAAAGCATGGCACATAGCCACCTTCAGAGGGCAGAGGAGGAATAATGAATAAAGTAAATAAGAGTCGTTGGCCACTGTGTTTAGAGGAAGTGATGCACTTTGAAAAAACATTTAAAGAGGAGTAAGATACTTTAGTAGAAAGATTTTAGTGGAATAAATTAGAAATAGAAAGTAGAATAAAGTTTAGAAAATCATTTTAGAAGAAAGAGGAGATGCTGTGGGACAGTGGCTTATACTTTGACAGAAAAATCTAGGTTATATATTCTACTGCAAGAAACCTTCCAATACTGTTTTTCTATTTAACAGGAGGGTTCGGGACATTATGTAGAGATGAAAATTGCCTTAAGATATAGCTTGTGGTGAAGTGCTGCACATGTGATGGTGCTGAATAAGTAGATTCCCTGGTTGCTTTGCCTAGATTTTCACCTGGGGCTTCACTGATCATAACTCCTTGTGTCATGCCAAGAAGCATAACATCTTCTAGACGCTTGTTTCTGCATAACACTGACTTTTACTCAGAGAATTAGTCCAGGTGTAGCTGCCAGACAGCCGTGATTGATAAATTGGCATTGTTATATTCCAGTGCAGATATTTGTGATTAAATTATATTTACATTTCCATTCCACTTAAGAAAAAATTGTTTTTTAAAATGTTTTTCCTTATAATTTCCAGAGGTGTTAATGTCACTCTCTTCTAGAAGAATCTCAACTTGCTTTTTTCCATTACTTCTTTTTTACAGTCTGTTCAGGAGGACAGTGCAATTTCTGCACTCTTTTGTACTGACAGGTTCAGTTGGGGCTCTGACGCTGATGGTTAGAAAGAGACAAGTCTTCCTAGAGGCACAAAAGTAGACTTTTATTAAAGAAAGTAGTAGGGCAAAAGTCTGACATCTGTCCCTTAACATTTTTTATGAATTCATAAAGGGGACTTCTGGCCTTAAAATTGCAATGTGCAAAGACACAGCAGGAATTGATTTTATCTTTTGTTTAAATACTGATTTATTTTAAAGCTTCTTAGACATCCGGTTTCTACTGATGTACAGTTGCAAAGTTGTGAACTTCCTTATAAACAGACTCATGAAGACTAGAATAGTCAGTATCTGTGCTTTATTTTTAAAGAAAAGAGAGAATTCCTGAATGCCCATAACTTAATACTGTCTACAAATAACTGTCCCAGTTAATAAAATGTAAATTACTGATCTCTTTATTGTGCTGTTTAAGAAAAACTGTTTTGTTGAATTTGATCACTAGTGTTCAGAGAGAGTTCAGATTTATCTCCTTGAAACTCATCAGTCTGAAGGAATACAGAATGTGGTTGAAAGGCCCAATATATATCTGTTGTTCATTATTTGTCTCAATAAATGATTTACAGGAAAGTAAAACTCTGTAATATTTTAACTTCTTGTAATAATAGTTTTCAGAACAGTTTCATTACCCACCCACCTCTAGAAAACATATATATACTTAAACTGGTCATATGGCTGATGAAATGATAAATATATACCTTGACAGGCTACACAGAATATTGTGATCTCATTTGCAGACATGCTGAACACCCACAAATCTTCTGAAANTAGACCTTGTAGTTTCACTGCATGTTTTTGTAATCTGGCCAGACTCTATTTCGTTCCTCAAAAGATTAAGAAATAAGTAACAATATCCTCCCAAGGCCAATAAAGCTGTTGATATAAAAATAACTATTTCATGATCATGACTTTAAACTGACCTTCAGGTTTTCAGGCTAAAAGAAGACTACCGGCATCTAGGACAGAGAGGGGCAATATAAGACCTAAAAATAAACCAAATTATTGATCTATACATTTTCAGCAGTCTGATTCAGCTGACACACTGTGCTGTTTACATCCTGCAATAATTCACATACACACAACATTTCAAGGCTGTTCATTTTGCATTCTGCATAACAGAGAAAATTCTGAATAAAGGGGAAACAATTTTGATGCCTTCCAATTATACAGCAAGAGATACATATAATAGTGAAATTAGGGGGTAAGCAGGGCCAACATTTCCTAGTTAATGTATGGAAAGTTTAAATTTACTCTGAAATGAGAAGCTTCTTTTTCCTGTTATTTGTGAATTGACACATCTTATACAGGAATCGTTCCCTTTCTTTACAATAATAGTTAGCACCCTCATGCAATAAAATTTCATCTTTTATTGTCATTACATAATTAGGCTTTGTAACTACTATAGATGTAATTATAGAAATAGTATAAATGTGTGTAATTTCATTGTAATTTAGAAGGTGTGACACACTCTGTGAAACCAAGAAAAGCAAAGAAACCATGGTTAAAACCAGTAAAAATACCTCAGTCCCACTGTGGCCATTTAAACCTGTGCCAAGGTGTCACCACAACTGGAAAGTAGTATCTTTTTCACCAGAGCAAACAGCTATTCCAAGTGTGTGGAAACAGAAAAAGCCCACTTTTTTGATGAGTTTCAGAAGAAAACATAGTATCTTCATTATACTTATTTGCTGTTGCACCAAGTAATGAAAATAAGATTCACAACAATTGTGAAAGATAAAATATTCCTTCCTTACAGTAGAGCCTCTTCTTTTTGTGACAGCTGAATAGGTTCAGGCGTCTGAACTGCTGCAGCGTTTTGAGAAGATTTCACAACATATGGTAGAAATGGAGCAGTCAGAAAGCCCAGCTGCTTTGCAGCATGTAACCTGGATGCATCTCTAATTAGTCCATGTCCTTCCCCCAAGATCTACTCTTCTGAAAAGGGGATTACCTGATTTTGCTGAGTTGGGAAAGAGTATCCACTATCTTCTATGAATTACAGTTTTGAGTAATCAATGTTTTGTGTGATCTTTTTGTTTTTACTGCCTTGATGCTAACATGGAATAAAGCATATGACCTTTGTTAACATTAGTTTATTTGGCAAAGCAACATTCCTCTTCTAATGCTAAGAAGTGGGAGAAAAGAGACTTTCAGATGGCATTGTAATTTGTTCTGATAATAAGGAGTTGGGTGTAAGAACTAATACTCTACAAAGCAAGAAAAGCTTATTGAAACCAAGGTGCCAGCAGCATTTAGACAAGCCTCATTTCTCTGGTCTAGAGCTATAAACACCCAAACTCCCACTTCATGGTGGATTGACCTTGGAAGTTTCTAAACTTGGTAGGTTACTCTGCTGAAGCCAACAGTTTTGACACTCACCAGAACAGTCTCACCATGAACTGCAAGTCAAGCCTCACTAAGATCCAAAGAGGTGTGAGATCCTCTGATGCATTTGGCATGCACAGTCTAGAATAATAGCTTTCACACATGCAGTTAGAGTTGCCTTAAAACAGCTGTGAAAGAAGTCACAGTCTCTCTTTCACGTAACCTTAGAACTGTTCAAAAACGTAGTGTGGAAGAGACCTCTAGAGGCCATCTAACCCAACCTCCTATGCAAAACAGCACAACTGCAAAGATAGAGCAGGGTCCAGTGGTTACCATGTTAACTCAGGACAGCTTCTGTCTTTAGGAGAGCATAAGTATATAATTTCCCAGAGATAGACAGCAATAGCAGCTGACATGGGGAAAGAGGAAGGGAAGAGGGCAGAATGCTATGGATCTCATGGGTCACAAAAAGCTGCTATTTTTCAAGAACACCACTGGTGTAGCTAACATTCAGAACAACCTCTTAGAAAGAGGCAGTCCTTGATTATAGTTCCAGAGCAATTTGACTGTTACTCATCTTACATAAATGACCATCTGTTAAAAAAGCCACAAAAATAACCCTGGGCACCATGGACTCAGACTCAGGACTCCCTCCCTCTCTAAGTGCCCTTACCCTCAAATGGTCTGGATTCTGAGCTCTGCTCTAGTGCCAGGTGCCTCACATGTACATACTGTAGGACCAATGTGGATCTAGTCACAAAATGCCATAACTTGGACAGGCAATGTTCAGCATTTACCTGAAATTATATAGTAACACCTCTTAAAAGTAATTTTCCTTAGGCAAAAAAAAAGACAAGAGTGGTCAGCTAAGAATTTAAATTCTTTTCTCTTTTAATGTAATACTAGCTAGTATGCAAACTGAAAATTTCGTGGGTAATCTAATGATTATTTTTTTCAAGGAAATTTGTACTCTCCTATACATCACTAATGAAAGAAACTGGTGAACAAACTGAATTTTAAAGAGCAGAAAGTTCCTGCAATTTGCAGGTAGTATGATGATGATTATAAAGCAGTTATGTTCTAACACTAATTATAAATGAGGTCCTTAAGCATATTAACAGGAAATAGCAATGAGGTTATTATTCTTTTGTCTTGGGCTGGGGGGAGGAAAAAAGCATGTGGATTAGTTGTTTTTGATGTAGTAGCAGCTGAGGAAAATATTTTCTAGTTAGGGTCTGATAAGATTTAGCGCTTTTTTCAAAGTAGTAGAAATATTAAGAAAAAGCAAAGACCATTAACCGCAGTCAACATACTGTATTGTTTGATGAATTCTGAATGCCCTCAAAATTAATAAGCTGGATGAGAAGGTCATTTTTCTCATCTATTACCTGCCATGTGTTAGAACTTGGATAATGCTTTCAACTTGTAACTGGTAACAGGATCAACAGAGAAGGACAACCTTGGAATAGTTCAGACTTAATGCTTTTACAAAAAAAAAAAAAAAAAAAAAAAGGGAAAAAGGGAGGAACACTCCTTAAATTATATTGAAGTATCAATAAAATCACAGTAAGGAAAAAATCAGGAATCAGATGTATGAATCCAAAATCAAAGGTTCACTTAATTCCAAATATTATGTTTATGAAAGAGATATACTTAATAGATAGTTATAGCTAATAAATGTGGAAAAATGTATTTTCAAAGCATTTATTGAGGTTTATGGGTGATATTGGTGTTACTGAACATAAAATTAATAAGTGTAACACAACAAAATTCTCTAGGAAGTATTTATTAAAAGTGGCCAGTTCAGGCCATCTGTTACGAACCAGTTTAAACACANTCCCCTGCCCCCCCTGCCGCTGCTCCACCAAAAAGTACAGACTGCAGTGGATTGATGTAGGCTTGGGCCGGGTGGGAACGCCCAAGTGCCTCCCCTAAGGGGTCCAGTTTGACACTGTCCTTTGCAACATTGTGGATGTGTTGCATCATGTTGCAGTGCTCTGGTGCCGGGTCTGAGGACCCCTTTGGGGGAGGCCTTTGATGGGCCATGATACCCTTCTGCTGTNGTATTTTCAAAGCATTTATTGAGGTTTATGGGTGATATTGGTGTTACTGAACATAAAATTAATAAGTGTAACACAACAAAATTCTCTAGGAAGTATTTATTAAAAGTGGCCAGTTCAGGCCATCTGTTACGAACCAGTTTAAACACAGAAGAGTGAGGGAAACTAAGCGTCTGTGAATAACACAGATAAGATCCAGAGAGGTTTGAAATATACCTAAAAAACATTATTAAAACCAGGCAAGGTTAGATGTTGGCACCAAAAAAGTTGGTATATTTTATTTAATAGTAAAAGAGGCAAAGGGAGAGAGAGAGAGAGGGAGAGAGAAAGAGAGAGAAAGAAAAACAAAAAGACAGAAAGAGTTATGCGTGGGGGGCAGGGGCCGGGGAGAGAGTGACAGGGGGT
>VXBC01007018.1:1313258-1338920 GCA_013399945.1 Ploceus nigricollis
CCATGTCTCGTTGTCCCCCTCCATCTGGTCTTCTTGGTGGTGAGAGTCCCCCCTCCCCTCCCCCCCCTGCCGCTGCTCCACCAAAAAGTACAGACTGCAGTGGATTGATGTAGGCTTGGGCCGGGTGGGAACGCCCAAGTGCCTCCCCTAAGGGGTCCAGTTTGACACTGTCCTTTGCAACATTGTGGATGTGTTGCATCATGTTGCAGTGCTCTGGTGCAGGGTCTGAGGACCCCTTTGGGGGGGGCCTTTGATGGGCCATGATACCCTTCTGCTGTCCTTCGTGTGGATGCACCTTTTCCCAGGGTGAAGCGGCCCCACAGCTGACAGCAGAGGATGGGTGTTCACTGCCTCTGAGCAGAGGCTTTTTCATACACCCAAAGCCTCTCTCCCCCCCGCTTTGGTGCGAGGGCAGCTGATGGCCCTGAGGCTGTGGTCTCCACCCTGAAGGTGCTAAGCTTGATCCAGCTTGTGAATGTATTCTTCCAGCCCAGGCCTGAGTCGCTGTCTTCGTCAAGGAGTAGTTCCGGGCCTCAGTCAGAAGGCCTGTCCAGGGCATGGTGGTCTTTGCAGCTTTTCTAGTACAGTTTTGCTATAATAGGCAAAAGCCCTTCATAAAGATGTTTAAGCCATAAATTATAACATTCAATCTCCAACACCATCTGAAGTATAAAAATATACTATAAAACAAAAATTTATCTGAAATAAAGTACTGAAATTGTACGAATATTTATCTGATATTTGTAGCATGTAGAAAACTCAGTGTTTCTTCTTCTTGACATTTGATTTACCTTAGGTAAGTCTGTTTTTCTTTGACAATTGAATAAATCTTGCATTGTAGCACATGGTGAAATTGTCCTTAATATACTTTAGGTTTATTTACAAGCATAAACATTTCTTTTTTTACTCAAAGAATTGCCAGTTTTGCATTATGGCAGCATCTTTTTAAATTTGGAAATTCCAGTAACTACTCAATATCTTGGAAGCTGGCATGAAATGGTATGTTCAGCTTCAGAGAGACTGTTGAGTATACTACTACTACTAAGTGAGAAATGTGTATTAAATGGGAAGAAAAGTTCTTCATTTCACAGCTTTGCATTTTTTTTCCTATTCTAAGTTTCCATCTTTGAAAATGTTCTACGTTCTAAATGAATTCTATTAATTATGAAGAAACCTTGCTTTTGAAGCAAAATAACTTCTGAATTATATGGGCTCACATTTGTACCAATTTGTTCTGTTCAAGGAAGTTTAGTTTCACTGGGTTTGTAGGTGAGTTACAAATGGAAAACTATAACCAAAAGAGAATAACACCTTTTGCTGCATCTTAGTCTCTGATGCTGTTAGTTGCTGGGTTTGGAATTGAGCAAAAAATCAGAGCCTGTGGCTCATGGCCATTCTGCAGAACTTGTTAGAGAACAGCTAATTTATTTTGACAAATTTTGTTACGATAGGATGCAGATGGTAGCCTCCTTACAGGTTTTCAAAAAAAAGCTTTAAAAATAAGTTTTGTCTAGGATAATTATTTGCAGATATATTGTGCTGTCTGTTTTCTCACTTCTTTACACCCACAATATCCAGTAAGGAAAGGAAACTGCAGTTTGCACAGTGTGATAAATTAGTCAATAAATCTAGAAAACAATGAACATTAAGGCTTACAGGCTTCTATTCTAGGCATTTTTTTCCACTGGATTGAGCTTTCAGTGCCTGTAGAAGCACCAAAAAGATTCCCATATCTCCCTGGTTGTCACAGTTTAACCCCAGTTTGCGACAAAGTATCATACAGCAGCTGCTCAGGTCCTTCCCGCGCCCTCAGTGGGTTGGAGGGGAAAGTCAGGAGCGATACTAGTACTAAAAGCAACTGTAAACAAAAGGAGGGAGGAGGAGAAAAAGGGAGAGACAGAGACACAGGGAAAGAAGACCCAAGAAAAACAAGTGATACTGTACAATTGCTGACTGCCTGCTGACTGATGCCAAACCCATTCCCAAACCCTGATAAGTCTGTCTTCCTGGTAATCCCCCTCAGTTTGTAGTCTGGCCATGACGTTCTATGCTATGGACTATGCATTTGGCCCGATTAGGTCAGCTGTCCTGCCCATGCTCCTTCCTGGATTCTTGCGCACCTGCTTACTGAGAGAGCCTGGGAAACTGAAAGGTCCATGACTCAGGGTAAACATCACTTAGCAACCAAGGCATCAGTGTGTTGTCAACATCATTCCCATGCTAAATCCAAAACAGAGCAGTGTGTCAGCTACTAAGAACAAAAATTAACTCTCTCATAGCCAGAATCAGGATACTGGTTAAATCCATAAATAAAACCTCTTGTTCTCTCCAAAACATGAGCTTCATTTAGCATAACACAGGCAAAGTAGAGCTTCTCAAGGACTTACTTTTGTCTCACTGATTCTGTGCTATTTTTGTTTTGTTATTTTTTCTGTTGGAATACCAGAGTATTTAGTGAAGAATCATCATGAAGATCATATCATGACTTGCCACAATTCCCCAAAACTAAAATAAATTTTTGCATTGTAACACAATAAAAGTGTCTAATGTAAGATCCAGCTACCAGCTGAGCAAAGGGAAATTCGTCTGCCCACATCTCCAAGGTCACAAATCTGCCCTTTTTCCATGCCTGACCAGCACTAATTGAATGGGTGGCCCTAGAAATCTGGATCGTGCTTTTATGGGTTGGTTTTACTAATGAAATACAATTTGTGTCATCAGATTGTCTGTATCTATGTATGCAATCTGTTCCATCTACCCTTGCCAAATGGCTTTTTGGTTAAAATATTGATGGCCAAATTTTATAGACGTTTGGATAATGCACTTAACCTTCCTAAAAGTGGTGTGGAGAGCAGTACTTGGGCAACCTGGGCAGAATGCTAAGACTAAATATCTCCTTTAAGTGAAAAAAGTTGGGATGTGCTCATTAGACACAAAAAGGAGAGCCATAGGGAAGATAGTAATCTTTAAAGTAAGATTTTCTCCCTACCAGAACAGTTTCAATTGCAGTTCATACATTTTTAAACACTATGGGGTCTAATTACAAAATGCAGATTTTCTAGAAACTAAAGTTTGCTTTTTTTGCATATTATGGCAAAAAAATAGTTCCCATGAAACTGAAAGTTAAATTTAAATATAAAGATATGCATAAGGATCTTTTCTTCCGTTCTCCTGTACTCCTGACAGTTATGTCAGTAAGTACTGTAATCATAGAACCAAACTGTGAATGTAGCTACTTCATTACCACTCCATGCGCTTCAGAAATTCTTATAGCTTTTATGCTTTTCTTTATCTGATTAAAGTATTTGGCAGGCAGCAAACCAGTCAAAATGTATAATAATGAAAAATACTTTTTTCATAAATATTGTAAGGATAACATCAACAAGTACAAAATCTGCTTCTTTTATTGTCATGCTATGAACAGATGACAGAAAATACATTTTTGATTACTAAAAACCACACATAGCTTTTGTGTAAATACACACAACTTTTAATACAAATCCTGTCATTCGATTTTGCTAAAAGAAGTCAATATCTTCTCTGTAAATGTCTTCTTTAATAATCTGTATATCCCTAATTTAAGTTTTAAAGATCGGTAAAGTGCTCTTAGTAAGTCTATCTGCTTCTAAGTGCTGCTCTGACAATGCATTACCCGCCAATGTCGAAGTAATTATATACTGACCGGCAGGAAGAGGCTCCTGAGGTTTAAGATTATATACAATCTCCTATTTTCATGAAAAATGAACTATAAAAATACCTCCTCTCTTTTAATATCTAGCTTAATAAAAATAAATTATAGGTTAGAGATATTACATGCATTCAATTTTGGTGAAAGAGTCTTGTTTGATGGTAATATCCAATAAATATTATTTCCTTGAAACCTAAACAATTTTACTTAACAAACAGGAGAAAAAAAACTGTTCTACTGTTTTGATCACGGGACATGCATAACTTTCTTTAACCATTTAAATACTTTGGGTTGCTGTGTATGTAAATATGTTTAGCTGAATGAGATATATAATTATTTTATAACTTCATGAAAGTTCAGCACTTCATGGCCTCAGCAAGGCATTTAGCAATCCGAGGAAGTCCCATTACTCTCAAAAAAGTTTCATATAGTGACAGATCGATATCTGGAACAAAAAAACCAAAATTAAAATACACTCAGATAAGCTTTGAATTTTCAGGTTTCACCACTACTAGCAGAAGTTCTGTTTCAATATCTACCTAAAATTACACTTGGTGAATATGTGGACATAATAAAAAAACAAAGAAAGAAAAAAAAAACCAAACAAAAGAAAAACCTTCTGTATAAGACCTCATTACTTTACTACAAACTGTCTCACAGAGAGTGTTTTAGCATTCAGCATTATATACAAACAGTCATATTACATAATTTTAAAGCCTTTAATAAAGACAAAGGGAGTAAAACAAGCAGGTAAGTATTATTGACATTCCCCACCATTAGTATTTCAGGAGATGTTCTTTGGTAGCTGTCCTTTGAAAGACATGTAAAAATATCTTTTACATGTAAAAATATGTAAAGCTGATATATGAAAGCCTTATGTAATGCTGTGTTTGCACCAAATCAAGAGCACTTCAGCTTTCTTTCAGCACTAGTGTAATCTTCTTAATTGTTCATGTCTGCATAAGGAAGACAATCATCAAGATGACTGAAATATGAAAGTCCATTAAAGTCTTTTGGGGAATTAGGTAATGCCTACTATCAGAAAGTCAATGTTAATTTAAATTCCATTTGTTCATTAATACTCGTGTAATATTTATTTTTAGTTGGTTTTAGATTCAGAAATCTCCTTAGGAGGTCCAGGCTGTAGATATGTCATGGTAATGGTATGAATAGAGAGGAAAAGTACTGAGATGTACTTGCTAGTTATAACTTGGCAGCTTCAATAGAACTAATACACAGGAGAAAAGACAGACAGGAGAGTTTTCTTCAAGAGAAGAAATTTCCATAAAATCTGTTAAAATAATTTTAAAGCTGAAGCAATACTGCCTCATTTTGAGTGCACAATCATTCAGATTTAAGGTCAAGACAAAAACAGTCAATTACAAGAATATGGCCTTCGCTTACAAGTCTGATTCATTTCTTTTCCTTTCCAAGTTTTTCTTGTTCAATACTGTAATTAGCCTTGTTGATAAAGATCTGAAAATTAGTTCAAAACTACCTTTAAAAAGGAAGACATTGTATTGTGTATTTGGATTAGATCTAAAGGGACACATATTCCAAATTCTTTGCTTTTTTTCCACTAGCTACAATAAAGTTACAATACAATTATCCTGGTTCCGTTTCTTCTTTACATTTTCATGTAATTTCATATTTTGATGTTGAATATGCTTTATACAATGAGTTCCTTAAATCACTATTCATAGTAGATATTCAATTCTCTCAGCAGATAAGAGCTGATGTGTTTCTAGATTGGCTAGATCCTTCCTGGCTTAAGGATGCAGGAGTGATCATCCACTCAATTCTCAAGGCTGTGTGCCTAGCATTGGACTACTGCTGGAGTGAGTGCAGCAACACATTGGCAAAACAATATTTTTTCATATCATATTGTATTTCCTAGAAATAAATATTTCAACATTGTACTTGAACAGGTACCATCTTCCATAGTTTTATGCAAGATGATTTATGGATGAGATAAATGTTTATTTTAAAGTTCCCAAAGTAATTTGGGACTATATTTATAGTTTGAACTTTATTAAATATATATTAAATTCTCTTAGCATGAGAGGTGCTATGCAGTAGCTAACCTTGTTAGTACAAGATTTACTTTAATTCATCTGTTGCAAAAGCAGCAGCGACAAAACTGCACCATTTAAATATACATACACTTCATATGAGGCACACTTGGTCATGAGACATAGCAAAGTACCATCTAATTTATTAATGTTTGCAACCATCAATCTTCCACATCTACTTTTCACATAGATATCTGTGTCCATCTACCTTAAAACTGTTTGGTTTCACTCAAGCCCTTATACCTCTTTTGATATTTTGTCACCTGTAAACATTGCTGTTTGTTCAAATTTTCTGGATGTGCAGTACTTCTGTCTGAGATGAAAGGTGTTACCTAGATTGTGGATATGTTACATATTCTTTCTGTGAGTGTACATTAGTCACCTATCTGCTGTTTGTTTGGAAATATATGGCACAAAAAATATTGTGACTTCTTAGCAGAGGTGAAAAGGGTCCAATATTTTCTGAATAACTTGTATTTTGTATTTGGTCCATGCAATTGCAATATGTTCGTGGGATGAGCTCAGTGCTTCTTGAAAGCATTGGGAATGGTTCCTAGTTCTTTTCCATGTTCACGTGCTTTACTTAGCTCTATAGTCACTTAAGAGCCTGGGTGCAGCATGTAGCAATCCTGCCCTACACTTGCTCTCTTCAAGTTGTAGAATAACCAGGAAACCATACTGTTAATCCATGCAATGGTTTGACAGAAATATTTATTTAACAATTCATGGTGGCATTAATAATTTATTTTTTTTGCTATGATTTATTCATATGCTATTATGCTTCTTTGTTTCTAGGTCTTTGGTTTTTACTGTGTGCATTTGCATTCTTTAACAAATTTAGAATGAAAATGCCTCAGAACAAAATTTATGAAACTACATGTGATAGCAGTATGGGTCTCTCAGAGTGTCTTGAAACTACAGTTTGAATAGTAGAATCATAGAGTGATAGAATGGTGTGGGTTGGAAGAGACCTTAAAGATTATCTCATTCCAATCTCCCTGCCATGGGCACGACTACCTTCCATTATTCCAGGTTGCTCAGGCCCTATCCAGCCTGGCCTTGAATATGCACAGGGATGAGACAACCACAACTTCTCTGAGCAGCCTGTTCCAGTGACTCACCACCCTCACAGTAAAGAATACTTCCTAGCATCTAATCTAAACCTGTCTTCTGTCGCTTTAAAACCATGCCCCCTTGTCCTCTTGCAAACAGATTCTCTCTGACTTCCTTGTAGGCCCTCTTTAGATACAGGAAGGTGCTATAAGTTCTCTTACAACCTTCTCTTCTCCAGGCTGAGCTACCCTAACTCCATCTGTCTTCATAAGAGAGGTGCTCAGGCCCCCTCCTCATCTTTGTGGCCTCCTCTGGACTTTGTCCAGCAGGACCTTGCCCATCTCATGCAGGGGCCCCACAGCTGAATGCAGCACTCCAGGTGGGGTCTCGTGAGAGTGGAGTAGAGGGGGAAAATCACCTCTCTTGACCTGTTAGTCACACTTCTTTTGGTGCACAAGAGGAGGACAAATATTTGTGTGAATTAATTTTAAAAACTAAAAAGAATCAACTAAATTTAGAGAAGAATTATGGGAACTCATTGCTGTTGTAAAGCAGCTTTTATGAAAGTTTTCTGCTCGTTATCCTTTAGGATACTTCCAGTTGTCAATATTGTTCTCTTTACTTGACTGAAATTAGAGAGATTAAACAACAGCTTGCCTAAGATCACTGGGAAACTCAGTAGCAGACACCAGAGTAAAATTCACAAGTCATCCAACATCTTGTATAACATTTTGCCTACATATTGTATTTTATAAATGAATCTGTACAGGGAAGAAGGGTCAAATACTGTTTCTGCATGTGATGTTGCAGAACTTACAGCAGGAGTCCCCTACATGATCCAGTTACCCAGTGAAGCATATGGCCAATGTACTGCAAAGCACATCAACCCAGTTTGGCTCTTTGAAACTTCATCAAAAAACACTATGTAAAACAAGATATTTAAAACGCAACACAGGACAGAAATTATACCTGGTACCAGGCAGGTTTTCTGGAGGGAAAAGATGATAGAACTGCCCCAAAAAAGAGTACACCATGAACAGTGTAACCCAGTGTAAAGTGATAAGGCTTACTGAATCTTTTGTTTTAATTGTCACCTGAGAGTCCCCCTGGTACACCTCTGGTACCTACACTTCCTTTCTCCTCTTGCTTAACAGAACAGCAGCCAATAATAAATTTTTGTTATCCTTAAATATATTTTCTTTCCATTTCAGTGAACTACTGGTATCTTTGAGGAACTGAAAGCTAAAAAACAATTCAGAAAGAAAAATCTAAAACTGTGCTAATTTATGAGTTACTTTGATCTCACTCCATATTTTTCTGAGTATCTGATTGCAGCCCTTCTATAATAAATGCCACCCTGAACTTGTGATTTTAGGAAGTGAGTGCATGAACCTAAAAAGTGTAGAAGGTGTTCACCAGCCCTGTCTTTGTGAAACACCTCAGGCAAGATTCACAGAATCAAAAATGAGTTTGAATGAAGTATCCTAACTTGCAGCAGTGCTGCTTCAACAGTGAATGAGATACACATGAAAACAGAAAAGTTTAATTTTATATCAGAGTTCTTTACTCAAAGGCAAAATACAGTAAAGTTTATTTAATCTTGAAATGTTCTCATTTTAAATAGATTAAATCTTATCACATAATACTGCTTGTAAAGCACACCAGTTATAAATACCGGAAAAATAAATACTTTCCCCAGGAAAGCCAGAGTGAGGTGGTATTTTAATAAAGTTTGAATACTCCTAATTTTTCTTAAGAGAAACCAAGTGCAGCTGGTAGGACATTTTCTGCTTAGCATTATAATCTTCTTTTTAGTAAGATGCAAGGAAGCTTGGCTTTTTCATCATGTCTAGTTCCAAGATTCAAAGATGTTTTAACACTGTAATACTTCAGTCTTGTCCTAATCACATTTCTTACTCTTAAAAATGTTTCATTCCCTAAGCTACCTCTTTTACAATCCAAAGTATGAGTTTTACTGTCCAGAAGATATAACACATTTTATTTTTGCTAATAGTGAATTTGATGACATCTATTTTAAGTAAGTGGAAATATTAAAGGTCTTCTGAGTGAATTTCTGAGTAGACTGAAGTCTTCCATCAAGATGGCCAAAATTGGCCAAGGTCAGTACCCAAATTTTGCAAGCATCTTACACAATAAGAAAAAGGAGAAATTCATGTCATATTCAATGAGTCTTTATTGAAACTGCCAACATAACACTAAATAATGTGTTTTGTCTTTTCTGTGTGTGTGCAACTGTGATTTTTTTATTTGAGAATTGAAGTCACATCTTTCTCAAGACACAAAAAGCAAAATAGTTATATGAGTGTTTGTTTTCACTTCTCATTGCATGGGAGTATGCAATGCAGAAATGTAAAATTCTATATAACATTATGAATATGAAACTCACAACTATCAGTTCAGCCTCTCCTGTATTGTGTGTCTAAGAAATTATCACCAAAAAAAGTTGGATGCGTTTCTGGTATGATAACTTTTATACTGCTATTCCCTCATTTTATCCAATTGTTTGGATTTTTAAACTCCAGTTTTGCCTAACTCAGTTTAAACCAATTTAGGAATAAATGTAACTAAAATTAGATTTGGAGTCAGATTTCAGGGGAATTAGTCCAATTTACCCTATGCGTTGCTCTGAAATGAAGCAGAGTGTCTGGAATTTTCAAGCAACAGAAAGAAACGTGAAGTAAGCTTTATTGTCCTTGTTGCCTAATCCATTTTCTTCATTGTCTGAAAATCCAGCAGAACAGAGATATAAATTTTATAAATAGCTGTTCACTTGGCACATATACTCACTGTTCTCAAATACTAAGAAAACCTTCTTGTCAACTCATCAGGTGGGAGACTAAAAATATTAAGACTGCTTAAGAGACTAAGCAATGCTTCAACTTGCTGTCAGCTAATGCGTTTAATGCATAAAAAAAATAGCCAGCACCATTAGTTAAGTGCAGTTCTTAGTTACAATACAAAAAATTGATGAACAGCCTCTACCTCAACAGAGTGCTCAGCAGAGTGCTTGGTGGCTGCTTGAAGCTAGCACATATTCTTTGGATGACTTAATCACTTCTTTCTTCAAGTTCAAAGAAGAATGGTTATTAACCCTCATGTTCTCACAACATTTTCAGAGTAGAATTTGACTGAATAAGATTAGTGTCACTTATATTATTAAGGATAGGATCTAAGATTATACAACTATTTCTGCTGGAAATTTAAACAGAAAAGAGTGTGCTGACCCTTAGAATTTTCTAAGATTATGTTTGAAGAGCATTGATTCCCTCAGTCTTGAACAAGCTGAAATCTCAAGTCCCAGAGTACTAACTGTAGAAAGAAAGCAAATAAAAGCAGACAATATCACTGAAAAGGTATATCTCCTTCCAATCATCATTTCATTTGAGTAGAATTATTCATTTTAATAGCTTTTGAAATAACTTATTTTTTAAATAGCATTGTTTTTAAATAGCAGGAGAATAAGGAATAAGCAGAAGTAACTGGTGAAAAAGGGTATAAGATTTCATGAACATAAGTATTGCCCAACTGATTAATAACTGAAGGTTGTCACCATCTGATGTTTGTTCACCGGTCTGTATAAAATCAAATGGTGTTCTGAGTCCCGTAGGATTTGGAGATCATTTGCAGCACAGAAGGCAATAATTAGCATCATTGCTGACAATCCCAAACACTGAATAGAGACAAAATATAATTTACCTTTTTATCCTTAAAGGTTTTGTTTCCTTCATGTCAGAATTCAGTCAGACTGAAAAAGCAGCCAAAGGAAATTTGTTTTATCTGGTGCTCATACAATGCTTGCTCTTTGCAACAAAGCAAACATTTCAGCTTCCAGAGCCAGCAAATTAAGCAGTGCTTACAAACATAATCCTTCCAAATAAAATTGAAATCCAACTTAGATAACACCAGCAGATAACAAATCCATACTTTTAAAGGAATAATAAGCTTTAGGCATTGACAAAAGTAGAAGTGGAGCAAAAGTCAATACTCCTGTAGCATCCTTTGTCACACCTTTAGCTGAATTAGAACTATAGCCTCAGTGTAATTTGTCTGTGCATTAAGGTTTTTAACACCACAAAACTCAAAGTGTAGATAGATGTCAAGGACACTAACAGATCTTCCTCTGAGATTTTTTTAATTTTTGGTTGTGTACACTTTCTAATGAGAGTAAACTCTTTTGTAGGGAATCTAAGCCAATGATAATAGGTTTGCTTTGGGATAAAAGCACTACATCACTGCAAGAAAAGTCATTCACTAGCCCTGAGAAGGCTGGCAAGGTTATCATGTGGTGGATAAATGAATTCCATGACATGCTTAATAATGCAGATTTTATGGATATAAGATATGCTTCGTAATGTTTGCTACAGGGGACAAGAATCAACCTACTGTGCAAAATTGTCAATGAATTTATTGGACCTGGCAGACACCACAAATTTCACATCTAGTTTCAAATCTAGTTTGCCAGAACACTAAGTAGTTGAAGCTTAATCCTCAAAACTACAATGAAGTTCTTTTTGTCCTGTATCTGCTATGTTTACTGGAAGTTGGAGTAGATACACTGATTATTGATGTGGTATATTTCTTATCCTAGGTCCTGTCCTTAGGGGCTGATGTTCTACCAGAATATAAACTCCAGACACCTCGCATCAACAAGTTTACTATATTGCACTACAGTCCTTTCAAAGCCGTCTGGGACTGGCTCATTTTGTTGCTGGTCATATACACTGCCATATTCACCCCTTACTCTGCTGCCTTCCTTCTGAATGACAGTGAGGATCGGAAGAGGAGAGAGTGTGGATATTCCTGCAGCCCACTGAATGTTGTAGATTTAATTGTGGATATTATGTTTATCATTGACATTCTAATAAACTTCAGAACAACATATGTAAACCAGAATGAAGAAGTGGTAAGTGATCCAGCAAAAATAGCAATTCACTACTTCAAAGGCTGGTTCCTAATTGACATGGTTGCTGCAATACCTTTTGACCTGCTGATTTTTGGCTCTGGCTCTGAAGAGGTAAGCTTAAATGAATAAGAAATCTTAAATCTTAATTTATTGCTTCACAATGGTATTCTGTGTATCCTAAAGTGTTTTTTCTTGTCATTTAATAGCTGCTTAGTATTTCCATCCCATCTTTGAAAGTTAAACTAAAATTAAATCTTCCTTTGTAGAATAAGGCACAATATTAGCTTTCATTGAGAAGAGAAAACACTGAATGATTCAGCTAGTATTTTTCAGTTATACCATATTTGATACTGCCTTTAGAAATAATAAATATATTGTGTATTAAGGACTTGGTCAAATGGTTTTATATAAGAACTGCTGCTTTGATTTGTCACTACTTTTTAAAAACCGCCCATGAAGCATGTAAGTGCTGTGTTGGCATTTTATCATTAAAATAATTTTTCTTTTTTCAAAATGTTTAGATCAGACATTTACTTAACAGGAAAACAGATTAGTTGTAGCATAGACTATATTAGTTATCAAAGAGATTTGGCTGTTGTCAATTTTATCAAGAATATGGGCCATCAAAAGAAGGAAAAAAAAGATTACCTTGACAGGCATGATCTATCCACAAAACAGAGTGAAAAACTGTTCAATATATGCATCCAAAACTGGCTCAAGGGTATATAAAATATATGCTATATTCTGGATTCTTGATCCAGTTCTTCCAAACAATTTTATTTAATTTAAGAAGGGATAAAATCATAATATTTTTTCTGAAAAGTAGAGAGTTGGATTTGACTTTTCTGTGATGCAAAGAATGCAGAATTTTTTTTTTAAGCAGCAAACCAAGCAAAACATAAATGAAGAGTCTAGAGCAACATGAGATAAAACCATTCACTAAAAATGAATGTTATTAAGTAAAGCAATAAGAAGAGAGAGAGTAATATAAAGGGCAGAGGGAAAATATTAATAGTTCTCTTACCAGAAAATAACTTTTTTATTCAGAGGGTGACTAAAAAGCCCAGAGATTTAAGAGAAAATTTGATCATCTTTTGCATTCATTATCTGTGGCAGGTGTCCATCTTTCTGCAGATAACCTTTTCTGTGGTTTTTAAAGCACAGATACATGAAAGACCAACATTTTTATAGTGGCATTACTTCTAACACAGACTACAACATTCCCCTTCAGGTGTGGTCTGCATCCCTTTCTGATCATTGATCACTTGTCATTGCCAAAAATTATTTTCAGTGATTAGAAGTGTGGAACATAAAGGATTACAACAGGGATCAATTCCAAAGTTCATTGAAGGAGTGCCCCTGAGCATCATTCTTCCACACCTCCCCTGCTACAGATATTCTTAAGAGTAGAGTGCCAGGTGCTAAAGTCATGCTAAAGGGATAACTTTAACATAAGATAACATTACAGATTACAGTAACAAACAAGTGCATTCTTGCAGATGAGTAGACAAATATAAAAATGTGGAAGTTGAAAGAGAAATTACTGGACCATGTAATGACTTTTTCACTATTGCAGATATAGGTAAATTTATTCTTTATTCCCTCAAAATCTAGTAATTGACCAATTTCTCTACCTGGAAAAGCTGGCTTGTTTATCTAAGCAGCAATGATGCTATATAGATTGTGCTCCATTCACCGTGCCATCACAGCTTCTCTCTCTCATTCAAGGTATTGAATACGTCAATCACTTTTCTAAGCTGCTACTTACTGCAGTTTTCCTTCCTACATTGCTAACTATATTTCACCAATGATCCCTTTTTCATTGTTTAGCAAGAAGAGGCAAATGTAAAAGTGACAGAATGGAGCATTTTTCATTTAATAGAATTTTTTCAGTCATGAAAGCTATCCTTTTTGTGAAATAGCTCTTTTTTGTTATCTAGAGATTCTTCAAAGAAGATCCCCAGTGAAAAATTGTATTGAATAGTCTTTTTATTAAACAACACAAGCTCTAAAGAGAGCTCCATGTGTGCTCATGCAGCTTTAAAACACCTTGATATCAAATGGAGTCTTGAAAGGGCAGGACATAATAATCCAAATACCACATACAGCACTATCCAAATGCTTCTATTTGAGCAATGCTTTTTCAACCATAAGAAAGCAACAGAGTTAGACCTTTAACTTTCCAATTTCTAAAATAGGGAGATAATGTAATTTTAAATTTTTTTTCTGCTTAATGAGACTCAAAATGATGGTGATTTGTAGTAAATAATTCTCTCTTTTTTGTGTGTGTGTTGTGAAAGTTAGGTGGCTTCCCTGATACTTGGGAAGATAAAACTAATGAGTAGATGGAGAGGAAAGAAGAGAAAAGAAAAAAATCTGATGTGATTATCCACCTACTCTTGAACTTGTAGTCCGGCAGATAGGTATGATGAAAACAGAGAAGCAAGCAATCCAGAAAAGAGAGCAGCATCTATCAGATTGCTATTTGTAGATATTAATGGTTGGCACCAGACAGGGTAAGGTAACTGATAGAGTAGGACCCCTGCCTCCTTGGGTGTTGTGCTGATCAAAGGATTCCAGCACACCAACAAAATTACGTTACATGAGACGTAGTTCTGAAACCAAGAACTTCTGTCCCTGGCCAAGTGACATGTGGGAGGTGTACTATTACTATGTGAAATCTACATCTATGCTGAGAAGTGGACATCATGTAAGGCACATCAAAACTTGAGGACCATGTTTTTCACCTCTACTGCCAGCTCTGTTTTAGTGTTAAAGCCCCTTCACTGTGTTAAAGAAAATTAAAACTCAGGATGAGTTTTTTGATGCTTTAAGCATATCTAGTCTCATTCATGCTGACTTTACCCTTGAAGAGATGAAGTTTTCCTGTGTTATATACCTTCCATTATACACCAGAGCTCAAACTGATGTATCTAAGTATAGGATTGACACTGAGGATGAATAATATTAGCAAGTTTTATCTTAAGAATGTGGTGGAACAGTGATGACATATTGTAGATTAACAATCTACCATCTGATTTATTTAAGGGGCACTGTAAGAAACTGGTCTCTTGAATGACATAGAGATATGACTACATCTGTGATAGAATGTTTCAAACACCCCACTAAAAGAAATCTTAGCTTTTCTTAAGGGATCATAAATATATAACCCTGATCTACCTACAAAGAAAAATAACCCAAACACAATATTTACATGTTTCTGAATCTCTGCCTAGGCATAACATTTTGAAGAGTGTGGTCTTTCAGACTATTGAGGTCACTAACCTTCTTTATGTGGTAATGAGAAATTCACCCTGAAGTTATTTTTTGGG
This sequence comes from Ploceus nigricollis, assembly GCA_013399945.1. Taxonomy (NCBI): domain Eukaryota; kingdom Metazoa; phylum Chordata; class Aves; order Passeriformes; family Ploceidae; genus Ploceus; species Ploceus nigricollis. The sequence continues at coordinate 1,328,328 of VXBC01007018.1, forward strand.
GTGTTAAACTGAACTAAGGAGTGTTACCGTACATTATCCTCTTGCTCATTTACTCAGAAAATATGAACAATTTATTGAGTTGCCCACTGAGAAATGCAGCCAAGAAAGACTTTTTTTGTTCCAAGACCTTTGAGATTTTACTCAGAAACATGGTAAATGCAAGGATTTAATAAAACATAAAAACTAGTCTGGTATTTGTTGCAAAAAAGGCTTTAATGTGATGCATACTACTGTCAGAGTGGTTTGTGAGGCTTGGGAAACTTTTCCTGTTAAGTGTCATGTAATATACATGCATGTTAAAAAAAAAAAACAAAAAGAAAAACCCAAACCAAACCAACAAACAAACAAACAAACAAAACATTAAAAATGTATGCAGTCTTGGCATTTACTGAATACTTTAATATATGTTCAGACTTAATGCAAGGAAAAAAGGTATCTGAGGGGTTTTTTAATCCATTTTGTTCCTCTTAACAATACTGTCCATTCCTTCTATAAGGAATTAGCAAGTATGAAAATTATTTACTAATTAAAATCTGAAAACTTATATTAATCACCTCTAGATTCCTCTAAAAAGGTCAAAGCCTCAAAGAGGCTGAAATGGATAGTAGCCCACGTCTGCACTAAAAATCTTGAAATACATTCCTGCTTTAAACTTCTCCAATTTATTTTTCTAACGGTGCAGCACTTTTATTACTGGCTCTTGCCACTACACCTGTAAGATGCAAAAAGATTCATCTGGATGAACTTTTCCGTGATGTTCTGTTCACAGTGCTTTATCTTCTTTCACCTGTATGAATGTTTTTACCATTACCATTACAGGAGGAATCTTGTAGATATACTCTTTGGGACACTTCTGCCCTATTACTTCTCTTTTCTAGAATATGTGTGTCAGAGCATTGCAAGGAGTTTCTAAGTCAGGATCAAATATAGTCACACAGCTTTCTTCAAGAATACTTATTACCTATGTGGACAGTCATATAATTATGAGTAGTTCCAATAAATTACACACTACATCATGTTAAAAAATCATTAATCTATTGGATCATTAAATCTATTATGGCCAACTGAAGAGTCCAGATCAAGCAAAATATTCAACATGAAAGGGTATTTAGCACATAATGACAACTTCAATATATCTTGACTTTAAATGTACATTTCTTATTTTATTCCCTGGTTTTATAATGGAATTGATAGCTTAAAGAAAATGAAATTAAATTTACATTGAAATAGGTTCTTCTACTCTTTGTATTGATTCCCCAAAAAAATGGAATTTGTAGTGGTTTATTCATGCTTACTATTCATGAGAATACATTTGCTATCAGAGAAAATTAATTTCTATCTTATTTTTACAGACAACTACATTAATAGGCCTTCTGAAGACAGCTAGACTGCTGCGTTTGGTGAGGGTAGCACGGAAACTGGACAGATACTCCGAATACGGCGCTGCAGTTCTGATGCTCCTCATGTGCATATTTGCACTAATTGCACACTGGCTTGCTTGCATTTGGTATGCCATTGGAAATGTAGAAAGACCATACTTGGCTCACAAGATTGGTTGGTTGGATTCTTTAGGAGAACAACTAGGAAAGCATTACAATAAGAGTGATGCAAGCTCTGGACCATCTATCAAGGACAAATATGTTACAGCACTTTATTTTACCTTCAGCAGTCTGACAAGTGTAGGATTTGGAAATGTGTCTCCAAACACCAACTCAGAGAAAATCTTTTCCATCTGTGTCATGTTGATTGGCTGTAAGTAATTTTATTGCGGATTTTAATATTTTTTTCCTCTCTGTGTTTGAGCAAATTACTTAACATTCTAAACTAATAAGATTATAAGCATGCAGCCGGAAGGGCAAATTCCTAGGGAAAGGACTGTTGTATGCAAAAATATGTTGTGACTCATTCAGTGTCAGGAAGCAATCAAGTCGCTTGACTACTCAAAATCTGTTATCCAAACTGTCAGAATATCTGTGTTGTATATCAGTGTCTGTAAGCAAATCCTGTATAAGGTAAGAAGGTGAGTTTGGAGTGGATTTAGGAAATTAAACCCCATTATATTTGGATAATCATAATTATATTTTATTTTTCTATTTAAAACTGAACCTATAAATATATGCATACCTTTTTAACTCTTCCCTTTGTTCTTAACTTTTGCTTAACCGTACTCATTTGCAAAGCCCAATGATATGATTTAAGTAAGTTTTGTTTGTCTTTAATCCAGCATTAATGTACGCTAGCATTTTTGGAAACGTATCTGCAATAATCCAAAGACTCTACTCGGGAACTGCACGGTACCACATGCAGATGCTGCGAGTGAAGGAGTTCATACGCTTCCATCAGATCCCAAACCCTCTGCGGCAGCGACTGGAGGAATACTTCCAGCATGCGTGGACATACACCAATGGCATTGACATGAACATGGTATGTTCTTCTGTTTTTCAGGCAGAGATGCAGAGCAATAGACAAATGCATGAGAAATGAGAAAGAGACTTTAAGTATTTAGTATTTATAATCTGTAAAAGTACAAGCTTAAGAAGGTGGATATATACCTCAGTTGCTTACAATCAAGCCACCACATGTTTGGCATATAAACATTTCACGGCCTAGGTTACTGCCAGGTATATCAGTAATCTGAATTCTCACTGTGTATAGGAAAGCTTGAGAACTGTAGGTGACTTCTGTAAGCTTAAACAGAGAAAAAAAAAAGATATGGGTTTCTTATTTCAGATATAGGTGTTCCAGAATTTTTTTTGTTCTTCGCCCTGATTTTCGACGTCCAGTATCAAACAAGAGTACCTGTGTTGATATCTACAGAGCTACTGTTCTATAAAACCTTTGGAGATCAATTCTTTTTCCAAATCCTCCCATGTAATCTAGAACAGGTATATTGGGAATGGGTTGAAGAGAGGAGCAGGCAGGTTTAGCTGCTCTTTTCAAAGAGAAATATTTGAATGACATGATAGTCTGAAAAGTAATTCGCTTGCATTCACAATCATGTAATTCTGAACTGAAAATCAACACAGTACTACTAGCCATTTAGCCATCCACAGAAACTCATTTCTAGAAACTGACAAGGAGTAACACTCATTTTTTCTGTTTTTGATAAAAAAGCCCCTGTAATCTCTCCTTCTATAAATACATGGCTAGCTAAAAAGGAATAACAATCTGCTAGTGAGCAAAAGTAAGCATCTATATCTCTATCTTATTTTCTGGAGATAGAAACATTTTTTCTGAAAAGTCAACCATCAATTTGAAGACCTTGAGGGCACTATACATCTTAAGGACCTGTGAATCTGTGTCTCTGTAGGGATGCTTTCCAGATGTATTCAGAGCTGCAGATTAGAAACTGCAGAACTCTCCAGAAAGCTGTCAAGAACAAGAAAATCTATACACTTCTGTAACAATTTAACTAGAAATCAACTTCCAAAATTTTGACATACATGCAAACAGCTTTCATGTGATATCTATACATACATTTCTGAATGACTGTCAGAGTACAACATTTTTATGCAGCAAACAGAAAAAATGGTCTTGATTAAAATCTTTTATAAAGGTGAATCACTGACAGTTTGGCTTTATGGTTACCATTAAGTAAAGCAGATCTTAAAAATACAATAGAAAATTAATATATTTCGCTTCACCTGCCACTTCCATGTGTCCCCTCCAGAGGGATAATATGTCCAGGGCAGGACAAGGACAATTGTATAAACCTCTGCTGGGGATTACTGCAGTGGAAGGCAGCATCAGTAGCATCATCCTGTGTGGCACTGAATAGCCCTAATTCCTTCTGATGGCAATGGAATTGTGGGGTGCTCAGCACTTTGCAGGATCAGGCCCTTAAGCTGCAGGTGTGTTCAACCTAAGCCTAAAGCAGCTCACTGAATTATTTCTGAAGATATTACCAAGTCATATATGCCTTAACTAATTCATTACCATTAATGGATGTACTAAAAACCCCTGGTTTACATGAAATAATAACTATAACTGGATGTTGTCACGTGAAAAGTTGCATAATTTGGAAACTGGTGTATGGAAATTAGTCTTGGATTTGTCATGAATGTGAAATAACAATTAAATGGATTAAATAGCCCATATTCTGCAATACGATTGTGAGGCAGTATGAAGGATTTGTTTTTAATAAAGTGTGGAAAAACCCTCAAGTTTAGTATCTTGTTTCATTGTATTTTATTCCTTATTCTGTTCACAGTTCTATCTCTCAAGTTTTATGTCAATCACCTTATATCCTTTAAGAGTTTGAATGTATTACACTTAGTACAAGGATAATATAAGAACTGTGCGATTTACATTGTACTTATGAAAGATTTATCTCTTTCCTGTCTGCTTCACACCTAAATACATGGAATAACACCACCCACTGGTAAGAGCAGGAGGTATTTATATCAAATTTAATTCCAGTATAAAGTGTGAAGAATATCCATGTTATCTGTTGGGTTTAGAGCTTGTTCAATGCTTTCTAATTTTAATTGTAACTTTTTGCATGATGAAGGGGTAGATAGCAAAGGGAAATAATCCAAGCAGAATCAGATGTGGGGCAAAATAGTTACTAAAAATTATACATTAAAAAATATTAATCTCAACCATGTTTATTAATCACTGTTTTACCCCACAACTCAAGTCATGCTTCTCTGCCCAAAAAAAGTCATGTGCATATTGTTTGCATTAGATAGTTGCTCTGTAGGAATGTCACTGACAAAGTGTCATGCTGCTGATCATTCTGCATTTTCCTTTGTGTGAATGCTCTTGGTTTACACCATATATGCATGTTAACACACGCACCAATGAAGTTTTCTTGGCTATTAGCCATGTGCATATGAGTTGGACTTGCATGTGTTTTTTTACTTAATTTTGCATGAAATATTTGCATTTACAGACCAAAGGACTAATATTGTCCTCAAACAAATGTGTTTGACTCCTGCCCATGTCTACTTGGAGTTTTTTGTGAATACTGAAGGCAGAATTTCATCCAATATCTTTTTTTTCTTCATTTCATGACTGAAAGCTGAAAAAAAAATCAAAAATGTAGTCCTCTTTCTCCTTTGAAATATGAAGTGCATAATAATTTACATTTTATATATATATATATGTACATGCAACATATACACACACATACTCATATATATATATATATATAAAAATATATATATAACATGGAGAATATGTTTCAAAAGATGCTTTAAATTATCCTCAGTAATATATTTAAGAATCCAGGTAAAGTGGAAATAAAATATAAAAAAAAAGATTAAATAGAAACCCTTTTAACATCAGGAGTAATTGTGCACTAAGACTAAACCTGATTTTCTAAACAAAATTCTACACCTTAGATTGCAAACCAGAAGATAATACTGTATGGTTATTTGAAATGGTTAAACTTAAAATTATCTCTAAAGACCTGCAAGTGAAATCTGTTGAGACCTTGTTTATTTGTTCGTTTGCTCCCTGCTGCTCCATTTCTACATATTTTTGATTATATTTCATTACATAATGTATTTTGGTTAAAAACTGTTCCACATAATTATGCATAGACTGGATAAACAGGATTTGGGATTTATTTTAATCTGGATAAAAAATCTTGAGTCTATAGAATAAGCATAATTTAAATCATGCCCCTGTGATATACACTGGCAAACTCAAATTACAAAAAAAAAAATGTTTACATTGCATATTGTTTCATGACAGATGTTACCAGTCCCAAAGATTCCAATTCTTGTAATATTTTTAACTATCCTGTTCTAATTTTCCTAAATTCTTTTTGCCTTCTTTTTCCTCTTTCATTCCTATATTATCAGTCCAGCACTGATAATAGCATGCCTATGATGCTTACCCTAAAAAGATTAGTTATTTAGTGTTTGAGATATTCTTTTAAGTTATGCATGTATTTTTTACAATCCTGTCCCACCCTTTCTTTCCATGGATCTTCCATGCATCTGAATAGTTTGGTTTATTTTACATTTGAAAAGAGTTCAAAGAAGTAACTAAATGGGACAAGCTGAAAAGTGTTTAGCCCAGTGTAAATATTAATTAAAATTTTGGGTGTGGGACAGATGTCTTTTTGGTTTGGGTATTGTCCAATAGCATGAAAGGGGAGAGCAAGTCAGAATTTTTATGAATAAATGTATGATTTGTCCTGCAAGCATCCAAGCAAATGGTTGATTTTACTGTTGTGATAACTGTCTCGGCCACTGTGATCATACAAGTACAGTAGAACACACACCTATCTTGAACCAGCAATTCTATAGTAGCAAATAAAGGCCGTTTATTTGCTGCTATTTATTTATTTATTTATTCACCATTGCCTTGAACAGGCTTCTTTTGTAAGAAATTGGCCACTGACACCTGGTTGACATTACTACATTTTTCCATTCTTGGTTTTCCTCCCCCTATGATCACCTCTTACAACAAAACCAGTTTTAGCAATAGAACCAGTGCCACTAATATATTTGAAGCAGAGGATTAGAGAAGTAAATTAGAATTTCAAAAATAGCAAGGAGAAATTCTTTGTACCATCAAAAGACTAATGCAAATTAGATGTGCTTGGAACAAAACCTAGCAGTAAATTCTTAAACTCAGGGAATATGTAATCATGTTGGAACTTGGTACTGCTATCTGCCTATATGTCAGAAAAGAAATCCCAACATACAAACCAGCCACAAAGTACCTCATGATTAGCCATAAACCTGTTCTTTCATTTTCTAAAAAAGGCAACTTCTTTAAAAATATGATCCCTCCATTGAATTGAGTTATAGTAAATAAGATCTCATTAAAAAAATACTTTCAAGGATGTCCATCTATTTCTAAATTATTCTTTATCAGTTTCTCAGTGTATTGTATTTTGTGGTCTAAAATCTCAAAAACAAGAGCAATTAATTTTTCAACTATCATATTTTTTGAAATATACAGTTCTGGTCAATCTTCAACTTCTACAGACTTAAAACTTTTCTCTCGGTAAGGGAGTCAACAGTTGAAGAAACGGAAATAATTTTCTGTCTACCTTGTTCAGCAATGTATCATATCGCAGAGATCACTTTTCAGATGTACTCAGAAACTGTAATAGGACTGTAGAAGAATGGTTTACTGCAGCTTCACGAATTCCAGCATAAAGATGTCACACATCTGTGTTGTGGCAATGACTGAAAACAAAAGATCCTATTCTTGATAAGATTGTCAGGCTTCAATCTCATTGAAAGGTGAATTAGCTCATTATCGCATACTGCTTCTGTTCTCTCTCAGCTGTTGAAAGGAAACATACTGAACATTAAAAAAAATCATTCTGTACAAAGAAGAGGATTTTTCAGAAATATTATTTTTCCTATGTGAAGCCCAAGAGCTTCTGGAGCAGTATTACTGCCAGCTGTGACCCTGTTCTTTCTTTTCTAAATGCTGAAAACGCTTGGAAATGTTTCAACCTTCTACTTACAGAAATAATTAATTTCTGTGATTAATTATCACAGGAATATTGAATAGTAAATTCTAAATTCTTTCTAAAAATAAAATTGCTGAATTACAGAAATGTTTAGTCTAGATGATGTTATTCAATTACAAGAGTCAAATGTTTGTGATGGAACTAAATCCCACACTATTCTCCATCAGAGGAAACAGCTACTGGGGGACAGAGATCCTAATTTAAAATCTAAGCAGTGCAATTTGTGCAGCTAAAGAGTAGCAGGTTAGCCTTAAAATTAGGTGGCTGGCAAAACGATGAAAATTAAATACATTCATTTCACCAAATATATGAAGTTATTTCACCAAATATATGAATTAATATTAATTAATTTCACTAATTCTTTCTGAACAAACTAAGACAAAAGGTTAATAAAAATAAAAGGTTTCAATACAAAGTTCAAATTTTAGTATTCAAATATTTTGAGAACTTTATTCAGCATTTAGTGATGCCAATGTCAACATAGCCTGAGATCTCTCTTATGAAAGTGAGAACCAAATAGATATTAAGTATGTGTGGTCATGACACAAAGTGAATTTACTGCTGCCTTTTTGTACCTTCAGCTGCTCAATTTTTTGCTGTGTTAATTTTTTGTATGGATCAGTTTCTCAAACCATTTCACAAGCAGAGATCATAACAAGGCAGGAATAATAAGACAAAGTGGAGAAGGACAAGAATCCTCTTTCAGTTTATGCCATCTTAAATTCTCAGATGAACTTGGGAGTTTTCCCTTTATCTTTCCCTCTATATGCTGGGCACCTGCCACTCATTAACAAGTCTGACTGGTTGTAGGAGAAGAAAGCCTTAGTCACTAGTTTCAACATACCCCAAACACAGCACAACACAAAAGAGCCCTCTTGTGCTCTCTTCAACTGCTGCTTGGTATTTAATGATCCCACCTATATTTCAGCAGAGAAAATGTGCAACAGAAGATTATATGCAGAATTAAAGCAGTATCTTTGTAAGGCTACAAGCACTGGAGAATCTCTCATACTGGGAAAGGCTGAGAGAACTGGAACTGCTCAGCCAGATGGGAGAAATGAAGGCTCACAGAGGATCACATCAATGTGAACAAATACCTGAATGGAGGGTCTAAAAAATGTGGAACAAGTTTAATTTCACTGGTGCCCAGTGACAGGAGCAGAGGTAATGGTCACACACTGAAACTGGAGGCTTTGACCAAACACCAGGAAACACATTTTTACTGTGAGGATAACTGAGCACTGGTAGAAGTTGCCCAGAGAGGTTGTGGCATCTCTGTCCTTGGAGGTATTTGAAAGCCATCTTGGCATCACCCTGGCTACCAGCCCTACGTAGACCTCCTTGAGCAGGGAGGATGGACCACATGATCTTTCCAACAAGATCATTTCCAACCTCAATTATTCTGTGGTTTTGTTGGTATGCAATGTGGTATTTCCATGTTTAATTATTGTAGCTAATATCCTGGTTTGCTTCAGGTCAAATACTTTCTAAATATTTTCTGTGAGACATATGTCAATAACTGTTCCAGAACTGAGGATCAAAAATCTAAAAATTGTCATGAATTTTATAATTTATCCAAAAAACCCAAGGTTATCTTTGCCCTAAACATTTGCTTGTTGCCTGAGATTAAGGCACAAAGATGTGTCCAAATCTGTTGTCACAAATGTGCCTGATAAATGTGTGATACCTTGCTGTCATCCTGAGAAAAGAAATTNATAATAATATTATTATTAATAAAAGCAGTTCTAATTTTATAATTTTCGATTTTTTTATTTTGAAGACTGCATGGATGATTTTCTAATATTTAATACAGGCAGAGTGTACAAATTTGATGTTGATGTTGATTCTTACATTATAACATAATTTTCAATAAAATTTCAGTAATGAAAATCAGAATACGAGAATGAATGTAACAATATTTGAGAGTTCGGGTTGACAAAATGTCTGTACTGCACAGCATAAAACTTAGTCTGGAAACATCAAATTCTGTATTATGTCACCTACTGGACTTAGATTAAACACCTNAGGTAATGGTCACACACTGAAACTGGAGGCTTTGACCAAACACCAGGAAACACATTTTTACTGTGAGGATAACTGAGCACTGGTAGAAGTTGCCCAGAGAGGTTGTGGCATCTCTGTCCTTGGAGGTATTTGAAAGCCATCTTGGCATCACCCTGGCTACCAGCCCTACGTAGACCTCCTTGAGCAGGGAGGATGGACCACATGATCTTTCCAACAAGATCATTTCCAACCTCAATTATTCTGTGGTTTTGTTGGTATGCAATGTGGTATTTCCATGTTTAATTATTGTAGCTAATATCCTGGTTTGCTTCAGGTCAAATACTTTCTAAATATTTTCTGTGAGACATATGTCAATAACTGTTCCAGAACTGAGGATCAAAAATCTAAAAATTGTCATGAATTTTATAATTTATCCAAAAAACCCAAGGTTATCTTTGCCCTAAACATTTGCTTGTTGCCTGAGATTAAGGCACAAAGATGTGTCCAAATCTGTTGTCACAAATGTGCCTGATAAATGTGTGATACCTTGCTGTCATCCTGAGAAAAGAAATTAATGGAGCTGGGCTCCCTCTCCTCAAAAAAGATCACATTCTTCAAGGCAGTATGAATCATATTGCTACTATCCTCACGAAACAATCATTTATTCTATGTAAAATGTTTTACATCTCTCTGGATGGTGTTATCCTCCTCTGTAAGCATGCCACCTAGATAAATCAATATTATTTGACATGGAGTAAGTTTTATTCCAAACAGGAAGAGACAACTGAACTTGGATTTGATAACTATCAATGACAGACAACTGGAGCCTGTGGCCACAGCATCTAAACTGATTTTCCTTTACTTTACTTTTTCTTTGTCAAGGGGGGAGGGCTAAAGCTGATTTTATGTCTTATTACATGTCTTTTTAAAAATATCAGTGTTTATGTCTTGAATTATGCATGAGTTCTGATTCCAAGCATGATTCTAACCATGGGAATCCAAGATTTTTCTCACAAGGGCCCCGTGGAATCACAACTGAGAAGATATTGTGTATAACAATAGAAATATGTTAGGAAAGAATGGAACAATTGAAACTCAAATCTGTATTTAAATGATTTATTAGTTTGGAGTTTTTTATTACTAAT
>VXBC01007018.1:1338966-1376339 GCA_013399945.1 Ploceus nigricollis
CAGAATACGAGAATGAATGTAACAATATTTGAGAGTTCGGGTTGACAAAATGTCTGTACTGCACAGCATAAAACTTAGTCTGGAAACATCAAATTCTGTATTATGTCACCTACTGGACTTAGATTAAACACCTCACTACACACAATGTGTGCAATATGGTAAGCTCTTTTTGGTAATGTAGGTTTTGCCATTGTTTTAACAAATTTTTCTTCCAATCAGCTTCTTTCTTGAATTTCTATGCTTGTATTAATGGAATAATCTCCACTGGAAAACAATGTTATTTAGTCTTTCTTTTATGCATTTTAAAACTGTGATATTAAAGACTAGATATCTTTCATCTCTGATGTATAAAACTACTTTAGAGTGTAAGCTCCATGGAGCAGGGACTTTTTAGTCACAGATGCTTGAAAAGAGGCTTGTATCTTTCAGATGTCATTGACATTTAAATAACTATCAACTGATATGCAATGATTTTAGAACATTTTTATGACAAATATAAATGAATTATAAAAATAATTGTTTCTGTAAGGGAATATCCAAAGTATCTTCAGAAATATAAACCAACACACATTGTCTGCATGGGTTTTGCTTAATGGTAAAATACAATCCCTTGAAAATCAGATAAAGAGCTGATGTGAAAAATTAAAACAATTTATTCTAAGTGTAATCTAAGTGCTCATGACTTCCTAACAATTCAAATATACTTTTCTTGTAAGTACTTCTGAATTCAAAATACATTTCCTATTTCATACCCTATAAAAAATGGAGCTCTTCTAAATTGTAGATACATATATAGCAAACAAATTAATTCAAAATAGGTCTTTGATATTCACATGACTAGAGAGCAATTTCAAAAGAAACACAATTTTTCTTCTCCTGTTTCATTTGGTGAATGTATTTGTTTCTCAGTTTTTCAGTATCATTGAGCAAATAAGTTCCTACAACCTACAGCCTTTTTATTTCAATATAATTACATTATTTTAAAAAGCATAACTGGAGACTAAGCTACTTCTAGTTATGTCTAAGATACTGAAAACAGAGTGACGCCACAGAAGCTTTTCATTTATCATATTTTCTTTTGCTTAGTGTTGTTGAATGCTGGCTTTTTCTGATGATGTATAAATTTCATGTGGTAATGCCATAAGGCTCAAAAAATTGTTCTATATATGTGTGTCAAAACATTGTTTGTTATTTCCCAGCATTGATTTCCATTAGCAATCATAGAAACATTTCAATTCTGTTAAAGATTCTAATATCTCATTTTTAAAACATAGCTTGGTTTGTGTGGACAAAGCCTCATATCAGAAATGTGTTCATTTTCACCAGCAAGGGATATGAGTTATGAATATATTTCTGCAATGAGAGTGAGTGCACAGTATTTTTTTTGTTCTGAAGTAAAAATCAATATAGCAACAAGTGAATGCATTTTGGATATATCTTTTCTCTGCAGAAATGTTTACAAATTTATAAAAAACAGTGCAGAGGATAAACAAAGATGAAATAATAGACTGATCTAATAACAAAGAGACACATCCTGTTCACATATTCATAAGAGTTGTAGCAAAAATATGTAGCAGTACATATTTTGCCTTTAGTAATAAGAAAAAGAAGTAGCTGTCCCTAGCAAAAGCATATGACCCAATCACATCACTGACAGCAGATAACAAGATATAACAAAGAAAGGTGGTGTGTCATAATGTGTCAGCACACAGAGTCTCTCACAGTACTCCCATGAAATCAGTAGCAGAAATGTTTATAGATTCTAAAAGAATCAAAGGTGTATTATCCTACAGTACTTAGGAAAGCTCACACATAATGACCACGTTGTAAATAACTCCTTTCCTTCTAAACAAAATTAACATGTTGCCATGGTACCCAAGAAGAATCTCATTATTCTACTTCAGGCAAACTCCTATTGTTCTGAGTAAAAGATGAGCAAGGACCACAGCAAGTAGCCCTGTTGTTTGCTGAATAAATCATCTGTCTATGTAAATCTGCACAACATTGTTGTTTCAAAAGGTCATGTTGCTTTTTTCTGATAAAAATCGAAGTCCTACACTTGCAATAGGATTGTATTTAACATGAAAATCCTAATAAAATGCCCTCTCTCTGAAAAATATCCGACCTTCTTCAGATAGCTCTCATTTTACAAATATCATGGTTATTTCAGCAAAAACCTCTCTTATAATAAATGTAGTACTTTGACAAAGTACTTTGACAATTGACAAAAAGGAAATAGATATATGAGTCTAAGTAAGTGAAATTCAGTCAAGATTTCCCCTTTCACTCTTATTTGTTATTTTACAGCAGTATAGTCATTCATGTACCCTGATACCATTCTTGCAATGAAAGAAATCTTAATAGCACATTTTGTAACCACTATATAGGTTAGTATTTACAGGAGTGCTCACATTGTAAAAGCTTTGCAATATAGATTACACTATGAATTTGTTGAATTTTAATACTCCTACAGCTTTTAGGGCCATGTCTATTTTTAGGTCACTTCTTTCTTCTTGTCCAGGAAGAAAACAAAAATTATATAAAGAACTTCCATAGCATTCGCATGAAATCTTTATGCTTGTCTTTCCAGGTCCTGAAGGGATTTCCAGAATGCTTACAAGCTGACATTTGTCTGCACCTCAACCAAAATTTGCTTCAGAATTGCAAAGCTTTCCGAGGGGCCAGTAAAGGCTGTCTTCGAGCTTTGGCTATGAAATTTAAGACAACACATGCACCTCCTGGAGACACTTTAGTGCACTGTGGAGATGTTCTCACTGCTCTTTATTTTGTATCAAGAGGCTCCATTGAAATCCTTAAGAGTGACATTGTTGTAGCCATTCTTGGTAAGTACATTATTACAAGGCATATTAAAAGAGTCAGATTTAAAAAAAAAATATTTATTGTTGCTCCTGGGACAGGGAATTTGTAAATATTTGCTAACTATTTTTAAAATCAAGCAAAGAAATAATTTAAGAAGGAAAATCTACATTACTGCAATAATTCACGTGCACCAAAGAGCCCACATCTTTGGATTTCTAAAGATTTATCTTCAGTCACGTTAATCCCTAGGTAAAAGATAAGTTGCAAGTTGAGGCAAGCAGATATCTAATTATTCCAGTTCTGATCATGCTGCAAGATCAAAAGTCAAGGCCACTATGTTCTTAAACAGTGATGAAGGTATTGAGACACATAGATTTCTCTATTTGCTAACTAGAGCAATCTACTCTGGGCATCCAAAATGTCTTCTAGAGATTTTCAGAAATATCTGTTTCTGACCACTAGGCATAAAGAAAGAGAATGACAGATTAATTTTATCTAGAAGTAGTTTCCCCTATATGTGTTATTAATACATTTTTGTTTGTATAACATGATGAGTTACTTGTTTTCTTTCCTGACAAAGTTGGCTCAGGACAATGCTCAGTCCAGCTGGGAGCTCACCTGCAGCTGGTTAGCTATAGCAATATGAAAAGTAAAATAACTAAAACCTTACGTAACATGGCTACAGATTTGTTTCTCCAATTTTATATTAGATAATAAGAATGCAAAGAATAATTGAGTAGATGAGTAAGGATTTTGATGTACGGAAGCATATACCAGCTGTAATATCATTCTTATGTTGTCTTTCTGTTAATTGGCCACTGTAGGAACTTACACTCAGAAAAGTAGCTGAAGCAAAATGTGGACTGGGGGCAGTATGTTGCTATACTTTGACTGATTATTCTGTTTATACTTTGCAAGGTGGATATGTGAGCAGAACAAAGGTGTGCCTAAAGCAATCCTTCCCTAGGTTTAGATAGTGTTATCAAGATAATTTATCATTTCATGCTGTTGCAGCTCATCAGCTGGGCCAGCTTTAGGCACAAACAAACTAGGGAGCATGCAAGTATAACACTGTGAGGTTTTTACTTAACTGTGTAAGAGTCTTGCCCTGATTATGAGCAGTGTGGTCATCAAGGAATTCATCTCTCACATCAAAAACATGTACATTTCTGCTGCATCCAAAATAAACTGAGCCCACATCTGTTGCGTGATCCATGAGTTAGGAATCTGCCTGTAGCTGGCTTCAGTGAATGAGTGCCTGGTATTTTGAAGAATCTACAGAAAAAAGACAGAGGATATAAAGGAAAGTTACTCTGCATTGAAATCACTCAGAAACCTAACAGTTTATCAATAATTAGCCAAATATTTTTAGTTAATTCCTCTTTCTGAAAAACCTACACACAGAAATGGACATAAAAACTACTCAGTGCTTTGTGCTCTGGACCACAGAGTAGTCCAACAGAGGTAGCACAGATGAAATTTTCACCTTTAACAACTATTTCAGCATCATCAAAGAAATCAAAGTGTTCTGAGAAATGCATTTCTCCCCAGTTTTCCTCAAATCATCAGAACTGTCTGATGTGGATGAGTTAAGTTTCTTTAATACTGATCTGACAACAGTAATTCTTCATCAAATACCTAGAAAACACAATGTCTCTGAAATCTACTATTTTTTTCAGCTTTGCAGAAAAGATATAAAAATACTGCAACCATGTCAATACTCTTATTGCAGAGAAGGTTTTATATGCCTTGAATAAGGACTCTGAAGTCATAAACATTTAGGGCAGAAGGAATATATTGTCAAACCCTTGTTTTGTCTCTGATTCCTGTTACATTTCATATCTTCAACTATCCGTTACTACTAATGAACTGTGTTTTATGAAATAAAAACAATAGATTTTGCTCTGAAGATATGAAGAGATGAAAATAGGATCCCTTTTCATGGCACTTTATTTCCATATTTAATCACCTTTATTGTTAAAAATGTGTGCTTTATTTCCAGTATAAAATTATCTTGCTTCAATTTCTTTCCATTGGTTCTTCCTATGCTTTCTTTCTTACATTCTAGAGGCATTGAATACCAAGTAATTTTTCCTCTCTAAAGAATATATACAATATAATCAGATTATCTCTTCATCTTCTCATGTTCAAGATCCTTACTATAAATCAGCCCTTACATTACCTTCTGCATTTTTCAGCTGCAGTTTTCAACTGGAAAAACCAGAACTGCTCTTAGTAACCCAATGTGAAAGGCACAAATGTTTAACAGAGACAAAAAAATCACCATTGTATCCTTTTTTACCAGTCTCTGTTCCTCCCTTGCCATGATCACTATTCTTTTCCACAAGTGTTTTCTTAATGCCTCCCCAACCCCATTTTGCATGTAACCCTGAAACCCTTAGTATATAGTATATTTTCACTGGTTTATGGCTGCAGCTGCTTTGCATTGATGAAGTTTAGGTGCAGTTTGGCAAAACTGAGCAATTAATTAGAGATGACAATCTTAACACCTATTGCAAATGTGTCAACATTGATTGGAAGAATTGTAATGGTATCAAAACAGAGGCAGATGTGTTTAAAGAGCTTGTTCAAAAGAACTCCTGCATCTTAGAAGCTTTTCATTCCCTCCCAAAAATATAAAAACTAAGAAATTTTCTACTAAAATATATTTCAAATACAGTCAGTTCCTTCATATAATTCTTAACAAAATGATACTATAGGCCAGACAAGTCCTGTTCTGGACTGGGCAATAGAAATTGCATATTGCCATCATAATACAATTGAAATTACCAAATAATTTTTTTAGAAGAAAGGGCAAAGGAATCTGCTCAAATCATGTTGTTTTGATGAAAGTGAAGAAAAATTGTGATGAAATTGTTCACTTAGTCCAGTTACATGCTCATGTATTTTCATTGATCTTAATAATTTCACTTTTAATACTTAATAATACTGCTTTTTCTCTATATATGTGCAATGGGAACTTGACTGTATCGCTTCATGTAAAACCAAGTATTCAGTGCCTCTGTCATAAAGAAATACATCATTCAATGTAATGGCTTATTCATGTTTAAAATAATAACCTTTAATTTAATGTTTAATTTTCTTTCTGCAGGAAAAAATGATATTTTTGGAGAGATGGTACATCTTTATGCAAAACCAGGAAAGTCAAATGCAGATGTGAGAGCTTTAACTTACTGTGACTTACATAAGATCCAGAGAGAAGATCTACTAGAAGTTTTGGATATGTACCCTGAATTTTCTGATCTCTTCCTCACCAATCTGGAACTAACTTTTAATCTGAGAGATGAAACCGCAAAGGTACATATAATAAATATTTTTCTTTCTTAATATTGGGCCAAATCTGTCCCATTGTAACAATACCTGAAAATAGCATTTGAAAAATTAAGGTTAACAAAATTAAAAGCTGAAATCCTGTATTAAAAAAATATACTTTCCTGATTGCTTCTACTGAAGTCAGTTAAACTCAGCAGAAGTCAATGAAGCTATTCAGATGATGTTAATCTAACAGGATTTGGTTCTATATTTAAATAGTATTAAGGCTTCACCCAGGGGGATTTTGTTAAAGCCATGGAAAATATGGTTTTATTAGATGACTATAGCCTAGGTCACCACAAGGGGTACTTTCGACACTAAATGTAATTGTATATCCATAAAATAAGGATAAATCAGATTATCCAGATTCCTTCTGTGTCTAGCAATAGAAAATATTTAATTGCCTTTCAAATATGAACTGTTAATTCCCTTATCTTGGCATGCACTCTACCTCCTAGGGGATTAAAAACTTAACAAGGGACTTTTCAACTTTCACTCAGTCTTCAGATTTGCAGGCCTTTCTTGGTCTCCTTTTCCCACAGCGACTGTCCTGAGTGTCCCCTTTTGCACAAATTATATCTTCAGGAAAGTCAAAATATTATCATGACAGGGTTACTCTGTCTTGGGAAAGAAAGTGGATGTTCAGCCAAAGTGGGAGTGGGGAAATTCTCTTGCCCAGCTTGTTCTGCTGAGGCTAAAGGCTTCCCCAGAAGATTGCAGGTACCCCAGCCCTGGCCACCAGGCAGGGACTACACTGCCCACAGAATGACTGGTTTACATTTTATTATTTCTGAGATAATGCCATTTTGTGGCTTCCTAAAAGAAAAACAGAGATTCAGTGAGAAGGAACTAACATAATTTGGCCTCAAATACCTTCTAAGAAAAAAGAAGAAAAAGAACACTAAGTTTTGGGCTGTAAATCATAGGGACATCTTTGCTAATCAGGTGTGGATCCTTATTTTTAAAAAATTGTAACAAATAAAACTTCTAATAAGGAATGTCTCTTCTTTCTATTATGACCATTTTTAATAAAATATCATTCTGAAAATAAAGGACCAATTATATTTTTTTTTTTGGTCATGCCTTTGTATGCATTGAAAAAGTCATAATTATTAATTACATGTAAAACACAACACAATGAATCTATAGTCTAGTAATAAATTTAAGTTAAAACTGAATGTCCATATGTTTGAAAAATTCATTGAGGATAATTTCACGTTAATGATTTAAGTCTCAGCAATTATTTCTTGCAATTACATTGTTATCAATGTTTCATCATTATTTTTTCCTTAGATCAGAGACAAGGAAGGCAGGAGAGGCTCAGCCATGCTTCTGAGCTTGCAAAATCACAGTTTTTCTCTAGCAATTCCACTTACTTTCCACTGTCTATTGCAATCTAGAAACTCATCCCCGAAAAGAAGCATTGAGCACATTCTCATTTTCAAAACATCACTCAGATCTAAATTTGTTATCAGAATAATAGGTTCTTCTGTCTCAACTTCTGCTCCTGCCCTCTTATTTGTATGAAAGCACCTTTGTCTTCCTGCAGTTATTCCATCAGTGGGCCACCACTGAAGCACATTACTCGCCAGGTTTAAAGTGAAGGGATAGAGAAAGATGTAAATGCTTCCCAGCTCCCCTCTGCCCTTCTCCCACATGCAAATCTGCTTACTTGAGTGGTATGGGAAACCTCACTAGCACAGGGAATGGAAGTAGGTCGAAGCCAATGGGTATGTACACAAAGAGCAAAACTGGTGTTATATTTGCTAATTTGTAAATTTCTTAAAGTAGAAAAAACAAGAGTTAAATGCATCTTTTACCTACTGGTAAAAAAAGCACTGCAATCTTCTTAAGATGGATAGAAAAAAACAACATTGTGTTCTGGTACAGAAATAAGTATCTGAACGATCTAAATCTGATAAAGAGGAAGGGAGTGTCTAGAAACATAAAATAATGAGGTAAAGTGCCTGATGCTTATCAGGCTTATATTTATTGTAAAATATAACCTTTATAATCATTGCAAACTGTAACCTTTATAATCATTACCATCAGTTAAATATAAATATAATTGCAATTAATTACCACTTTACTTCTTGAAATAGTATACATTCTCTGTTAGAGGTTATTTAATTTTTTCATTAATTTGTCTGAGGTTATGTAAACCAGATCTGTGCAAGTTCAGAGAAGCTGATAACATATGAACACATGTATTTCCATGTAAACTTATTATCAGTATAATTTTATTTCACCATTAGGTGATGACAGTGTTGGTTTTGCTCAATTTGCATAAACTTTTTTAATGTTAGCCTTGGGCAATTCCATTCATTAGCTGGTGATGGAGAAGCTGATGCAGACTGACTTTAATATTGCCTTTTTTAAAGCTTGAACATGATTAACAGTCAATCACCTATTGCAAATCTGCCCTCTTTAGATGGGACTAATCTGTCATTTTGTTTCATATTTCATTAATCAAGTCTGACCTCGTAATAAGATCACAAACTACCAATGATACGGATGGAGAGAACTGCAAACTACGAAGACGGAAATTGTCCTTCCAAAGTGAAATAGAGAAAGGTAATTAACTTCATTTCTTACATGAGACAGCACTGCATCATTATTCATTGGTATTTCATTTGGTAATACTGGGTACATTAGGGTCTCATCTTGGCTGTTACTGGAGCAGCCCTTGAGAATCCAGCTGGGCAACAAACCCCTAAGCGTTAACCCCTACATGCTTATGAATAACTAGAAGATATATGTTTCACCTTTCCATGACTTCACATCTGTCTGTGAAGAGCTATTCCAACATTAAGCTACCTTATTGCCATTGAGGCATGCATATATATATGTATATTATCTCTTAATATCTATTTTCTGAGACACCACGTTTTAAACTGTGTGGACAACCTAATCTGTGGATTATTTTATCTTCTCAGCAAAGTGCTTTGTTAAACTTGCTGCTAGGTAGTGTTTCTCCCTGGAATTGAAATATTTTAAAAATTTCAAATTTAAAATATTTCAGGACACTGTAGATTCACCATAGTCTGATTTTGATCCATATGGTAATGTGTAAAATATTGTTCTGGCAAAAAATTTAGGTAATATTTTACGTGCTTACATTCACATTGACAGCTTTTGGGAGTAAACCTAATGAAGGAAAATTTAGTGAAACATTAAACTTTTTTACCAGTATTCAGTACTGCTAAATACCAGGAACTGTAGAGAGTAGATCTGATCAGACAGAACAGTCATGAAGACAGCTAAGCTGACACTCATGGATTTTCATTTTTATGTAGGAAAAACACAATTCCTTGAATACCATTGCACTTTTATGGTTGAATGGTTTGCCTGACAAATTACTGTTTCTGTTACGCCTGTCTTTCACACTCCACAGTTAAACCTCAGTCCTAAATGCAGCATAACACCAATTTATAGAGCAGCAGAGTAGCTGATAATAAATGGAAACAGTTTAAATATCCATAGCAGGTATAATGCTCAATGAAGAGACTCTAATCCAGAGTATGGCTATTCAGAACAATGACATTCCTGTTCGATCAAAGAAGCATCTTTAGGGCAGGAAGCCAAGACTGACAACAAATCTGTCAGGAAAATGTCCCCATGAAATATTCAATCTGCTCTTCACAAAGAATCTGTTGACAGAGATACTTTGCCTGACTAACCTTCACATTTCTTATAAGAAAACATATGCTGCTACCTAGACAAGATGGAAGTGATCTTTTATGTTGTGCCTGCTGTAGAATTACAAATAGGCTACTCAGGTGTCAGTGAGGTTCCAAGACCCCTAGCTTTTATGGTTCTTGCCCAGTCAATTACACTGAATATTCTCTTTGAAACATTTATTTGCATTACTTTTGAAAGAATATAATTTCCCACAGTTTTGTCTCTGAAAAAAGTACTTACACCATTGGGGAAGAAGAGGCAAGACTGGCAGGCTCCTTAGCCCTGGCAATGATTGTACAGCACCTGGTAATATCTGGGTTAGGTAGAAATGAGGTACACTGGAAGTCCATCTGAGGAGAAGAGAAAACTAGTAGGAGTCCTTTGCCAAGTACTGAGTACACTTTTGGTCCAGTGGCTTACTGCCCCTCTCTGGTCTCTTTTCAGATTCTCTACGTGTTCCCATGGCCACAGCAGACACCTCATAGTCATAGATCTTCAGTGTTACTTTTCTGTGGCACTTCCCACATCCTCTTTGAGGTTGTAAAGTAGATTCTACTAGAGGTACTGCTGGTTTTTAAAGTAATATTCTATTGATTTCAACCCTTTATATGTAGGAGGGAGTGGCATCTTATTTTGATCCAGCATAGTCAGTCTATAATGATAAATATTTGGAGATGATCCTGCAGAGTTTTTCAGAACTGGAGGAGAAAAGACAGTTTCTGAACAAACAGATGGAAAATGCATTTCTGGCCACAGTGTGCCAAAAGGTAAAAAAATATCTGTTGTCTGAAAATAATATTTTGATTTCAGAACTACAGTTTGAACAGGATAGAGACTCCCAGAATTCTTACTGTTATATTTTGATATTTTATTTTGCAATTATTAGAGGTATGCTCTTCTTACTGGCATTCTTTACTTTCAGCTGTTGACCTACTAGCATATTATGCAGCTTGAAATTTTATTTTTTCCATCTTTAGTGTGATCATGATGTTTTCTCTGTTTTGGAGTGCTAAAAATGGATTGTGTTATCTCAGCCTTTAGTTCATGCTAGCCTGATTTGGACCTTGTTTCCATGGTAACTCTTCCTGCACAAGTTTTATCAGGGGTTAAACAAAATCAACACAGCTCTTTTTTATGCATCTGTAGTTAGTATCCCTGGTTCTCCAATTTCACACAAGACCTTGTCACTCCACATATACATAATTCCACCATTTCTATCCTGCGTCAACAAAAACTGATCTTAACTAGTAAGGCTTATAAAGGTTCTATCATAGTGTGATTTTAGAGGCTATGAGACTATTTGAGGGACCAGCTTATTCTCTGGCTTCTAGAATCAGTTACAGTCTCAGAAGAGGTCCCCTGCAAAAATTAGTGTACACACTACATAGTAGCTTACACTTGCTCCCACCCTAAAGAAATTCACTGCATGTCTTTCAGAGTAACGGATGGTACTTCTTGCACAGGTGCAGGTGCAGACTTAGCCAGTTGCCATAGATCCTTGACAGTCAGCCAAGAAACTCTCTGAGACTGCTTAAAATTAGCAGCATTCCTGCCTGGCAGTTCCAAACAAAGCTCTCAACTGGGTTGGCAAGTTAGCCTCCTGCTGAAAACTTTGTGACAATGAGCTGCTCCATCTATACTCAATTGTCATTTTTAGCAGTGCAGAATACATTTTTTTCCTGCCCATTTCTCATTTACTTCTAGCAGTTCTGTGTGAGTTAGCTAATTTCAAGGGAAATACATTCAGGCAAGAACTTTCTTTTGCTGTGCTAGTTCTGAGTGCAGTTCTATTATCCCATGCTGCATAGGGCATTTCTAGAGTTGTTTACATCAATATAAAATCCAATATATGGGTGGAAAATGCACAGAGTAAGGAGACTCACTGAAATCCTGAAAACTTGGGGCTTTTCTTGGACTGTTCTGAAGTTCAAGCATTATCATTTTTGTAGCAAGTTTTAAAAATTTTGTTAATGTTGGCTCTAAAATCTTAACCTTCTTGGGACTGTTCTAGTGACAGCTGGCCCAGGAAACCTATAAAAAGAAAATTTTAGTTCCATGGATGTGAGTTTAAGTGGTCACTAAGCAAAGTTCTCACAGATTCTTGTGTACCCTGGGGTTTGCTCTTGCCCACGTTGACACAGATTGTAACATTAATGTAACATGGGATATAAAATACATTTTGTTTCATTCTTAAAGTATTATTAACTAGTAAACTCATATATTGCTTAATTTGAAGAGTTATGTTTCCTGATCAGTCTTTTCAAAAAGTGTCTACTGATCAATTCTCAAAGTAAGCACAAAAGCCAGAATTCTAAAAAACTTCTAACTGAATCTTGATTAATGTAACTATCTTAAGTGTTCATTGCTTGTAGGTGTTTTTCAGGCTAAGAAGCCAAGCCATATTAACACAGCTTTATTACACAAAGTATCTAGAGGCCATTTGATAAGAGGCCATAATCTATCTTGATTTAGATATAGAAGACAAGGAAACATTTCAGGAACTGATTCTCCTGCCTGAAACTATGAAGTACTAAGAAAATGGGGAAACACCCCCTGCCCTGTTCTTTCCCATTCTTGTCCCCTCCCTCAGCTTACTTATCTAAATGCTTACTTTATTAATAGATGCTCAGCCAAGCACTGTCCCAGGTTCCCAGAAGGAAAGTCAGGTAAGAATGTGGATAAAAATTGAAGCTCTTACTTAACTGTGTTAAACTGTTAGTATTTTGCTGATGAAGTTGGCTTAGGCTTAATTAGCAAAGAGTTTCTAATATTCCACTGGAGTGTTAGGTCATTAAACAGCCAGGAAAAAACTAATGCGTTGGCAGGCATCATATGGCTGGAAACAAGATTCATGTCCCCAAAATCTTACTTAATAATGAAACCCCTAGCAAAAAAGTACCTGGTCATCAGAGAGCCCACCAGTGCAGTGTTCCATCTGCTCCTATTAGTGTTACTGCTGTTATCACAGTGCCTAGGTGCCACCTCAGGGAGCTTCCACAGAAGAGCCTTGTTTCCAGGAGTTACTCCCAAAGAGGCTGCTTCCAAAGACCAAATCTGATCAAGATGTTGTGTGCAGTCACACATATCCATAGCTATCCTTTGAAAAAAAATTAGTAATAATAGTACTATGGTGAAAGCTGAATCCCTTGTAAAAGAGAAGAGAATTCTAAATTTGATAAGAGAATTGTTTTGATCTATGCCCTGAATCCATTCTGAGGTGCATTGCTATAATTCTTTGTTTCTGATTGTTTTTTCTACATAGCATTATTTCCTGAAATATAAACTAATAATTGTCCTTCCATCATTATCTGATTACCATTAAAGTTGACACAAAAACAGACAAAACAAGAAAATGGAGATGGAGGGCTGTCACTCCATCCCTAATATCTCAATGTACTGAAAATGGCACACAATAATAAATTAAAGACTTCATATTCCCTTGACCTTTGAAATTCTTGGCTTTTTAAATGTGTCTCAAATTTGGTTATTCAAAAACTAGCTATTTTCTAAGCCCTTGTAAAAATAGGGATATGGATCCTTATGGAAAAGTCCATAAGGACTTCAGTCCATCATGATGGGGGGAGGTTTCAGTACCTTCTGCTGTTCCCTATTTCCAAAATAACCCAAACTTTCATGGCTCAAAGACGAAATATGGCAAAGGACAGGTTAACTTACCAAACACTCACAAGCAGTGCTGATACAGAACAGTAATTCAAACTCTCTGCAGTACAGTTCATTTCCTCCACCATCACTATTGAATCTACTGGAAACTTTCAGCAAAATTGCCATAAATTCTATAACAATGGAATAGCTTAATCTATTATATCTACCCATAGTAGATTTAGGATCTCCCAAATGATGAAGGAAATTGGAATTAAACAAATCTTCCATCATTAAAAACAATCACAGGAAAAAAATATAAATCTTTTACTACTGAAAGAGAAAACATTTTAGCTTTCCCAAAATACTTCCAGCAACCTACTTTTCTTAGGATTAGGGATCCTCCTGCATAGTTACTAGACAGACAACATTTTTCCTTGGTGTTAGTCAAATACCACACACATATCTGACAGTACATTTCTAAGTAGGGGGTCCTAAAGATAAATGGGATATTTGAAGAGAGACATAATGAGTAGAAGTGAGGAAGAAGGAGGAAAACAAGCATGTGCTAAAGAATGCAAGAACTTTCACAGCTCAGTTTTCAGAAGCCACTGTAAGTCTTTGGCATTGTTTCAAATTTTGAGGTCTGACAGGTCAACAGACATGTAATTGAAGGTGCTGAAGCAGGACATCTAGATACACAAATTCAGGTGCCTGGTGGAACTTCAGGCAAATTCTTGCTACCAGTTTATGAAATGTCTCAGGAAATGCATGTGCACCTTTAAGAGCTCTTATATCTGCCATGTTCTGAAAATGGCCATGCTTTGATATAACTGCATGTGTTTCAAAAGATTATTTTTAGGGAAAAAAAAACTGATAGAAACTATCTATTCTCAGTTATTTTTCATTTCACTTTTGTTCTGCTGAATATTATGCTGTACAAGGGCATAACTATAATATGATGTTCACAGAAGGAGAAATTGTATTCATGTAGCCAATTCTAATCTTATCACAAAAATCTTGTGCTCTTAATAAATTAAATTTTTAATAAATATGGGATGGCTTCAGGGTTCACTACTTTGCTTTCTTAAATTTCTAAACTGTACAATCCTGTGGTCGTCAAATTTGAAGAAATATCTGTATCACTGAATAGGCACTATGTGCTTTATCTCTAGCTCTGATTATAACTAAAAAGCTGCAAACATACTTTTCCACTTTTAAAAGTGAATTGCAGTGCAACTATCCATCAGAATACTATGTGATTATTTAGATTACCAAAAGAAAATAGTGTGTGTAAAAGATAGCCTTCATGTTAATTGTCTCATTGTACTAAGTATTATTGTTGATAATACAAATGATATATGTTGTGATATACAAATTATTTTCCTGAGACCTTTACTATGCAAAGTGCACTGCAGATTTTAACAGTTCAGTTTGTTTTCAGAGCTTTAGGGCCAATGACTTCTCCTGACCATACCAATTTCTATTTTTACAGATAAGATAATTTGGAATATATTTAGATCTGAGTTGCTCAGGTTATCCAATAGACTTTGTGCAAAGCTTTCAAACTATTTCTTCTTGTGCACTCTATCTGTGATTTTTCTATATAGTTCTCATGCATTAAGACCCGTCCAAAAAGTAGGTAATTAGACATTTTATAAACTTGAACAGTGCTATAATCACCAATGATGTTTCACCAAGGAGCAAGAAAAACCTCTAGAGATATCAGTTTATGCTTTCGTATCACTTAAAGTTATCAGCAATAAGGACATTTTGGTTTTACTTTCCTTATTTTTTTTCTTTTTTCCCCTACTATTTTGTCCTCAGGGATGCATTGGTCATATGCAGATGTTGGAGCAAACTATGCTTTCAGCAGGCACTCAAAAATGTTTATGAAGGCAACAGTTCCAAATTTACCTGATCACCAGTCATGACCTAAGATGATCAGGACAAATTGAACAGAAAAATTTCTGTTCAAATAAAAAGTGGTAGAATGCTTTGTTCAAGTTTTTAGCCACCTAGAATGGACTTTCAGATGACCTCTCCTGGAACACACTCCTTGTCAGAACAGGAGTTAAGACTGGCTTTGACAAACATCCAGATGTCCCGACATGTCAGAGCTCTAAGGCCAAATTGATTCTGGGACAAGAGCTCAAGCACTAAAATTCAAGGCTCATTCTTAGGTTTGTTTAAGTGGATTCAGGGTAAGTTATAATACTTTTTGAAACATCAGAAACATCAGAGTTAAATATCTCTACAGACAAGAGCAAAATTAGTTTTCAGACAAGTTTTCTGGTAGCAAAGGTGAAGTAGCTCTCATTTCAAATGCTGCATACAAAATTAAGTGCTGAATTTTACCTATAGCTTTTCATACATTTGTAAAGATTATGGGGATCATTTCCTCTCCCAGTGGAAAATAAATCCATTAAATTTCCTCATACTGTTTACCATAAGACTGTTTACAAAAGAATAAAAATTATTTAACTTTGTTCTTTTAGTCTTAGATAAAGGAACAATATGGCAAAAATTTCACCATAGCGATACTTATCCACTGAATGACCAGACACTGGGTTGCTGTTCATTTTCCTGTGTACAAGCAGTCACCTTCCCCCTTTTTGACACTCTTCTTTTAGCCAGTCTATCAGAATGCACTCAGCTATATCTAGCAATGTACTCCAGACCAATCACATTCAACTAAGTATGAAGCAAATAGCAAGAAAAAAAATGGGGAGCATTTTAATTAGCAGTTTAATGATCCTAAACTCACTGATTGGCATTCTGTACAGTAGTTTAGTCTGTATACAGCTTGAGTAGACTTCTCTGGAGTCATATATTGGTCCTGCTTCACAGTATCAGTACCTTTTGATATTAGATAAATAATATGTACTGCTTATAATCTTCTTGCACCACTAAGTGAAAAGCAGGGATTTCAGGACTTAGGATTACCTTTTTCCCTGACTGGTTGTATGCTGTTCCCCATCTATATGATGGAAAACATATGGTTTGAATGGTATGGTTTGAACACCAGTGTTCAAATTATTCATCAATAGCTTTTGATTTTTCAACATTTTGAAATTTTGTACTCTTTCAACCCTGTTTGTGGTATTGTATTTAACATTCTGTCTGAAATACTTGGTCACTTTTCATTCAAAATATTTGCTTCCCATGGTAGTCACATAAGGTACTTTTCTGCTCTCTGACAAGGTAACAGACATTTTTAAATTAAAGGATAGATAACGAATAGTCATGATGGCTAGCAAATTCTTTGTTCATACACAGAAACACAGATGATCACCACAGGAATACTTGTGAATATCACACAAGAAAGAGCTTGTAAAAGTTGAACCAAAATACTTGCTAAGAATCTGAAGATCTCCAGACCTTCTGAGCCACTAACCATCCTTCCATCCAAGTCACAGTGTGCATTTGTCCTTACCAAAGCATGTACTCGGTGTAGTGTAAAACAGTATGGTGTGTTTTTTCAAAGGAAATGGAAAATGTCATTTCTACTGAACAGATTTGTAGTAGTGCAGATAATGTTAATGATGAGGATTGTCTGTATTATGGTTTGGAATATAAATTGCTGCTTGCAGGAGAGAGGAAGTCATTCACCTCATTTCCTGCACAAAATTGAATTTGTCTCAGCAGATTATGGGATTTTTTGTATTGGATGGCTGAAAAGGGAGTAAAAATTTGCTACCTTCTGAAACACTAGGCTACATAGCTAGCTTGATTAATGATGACAAATTCCAGTTAATGAAATTACAGCAGTATTAAACAATGCTGCTCCATAGGTAATATATTGCTGACACTTTCACCAATACTGTTTGCAGCAGACAGATATATTAAGAGAAAGTACCTCTAGATCATGCAGACTGGCACTACTTGAGTAACGCAAAATTTCCATACTGCAGACCATATCACACAAAAGAAACCTGTCTGACATCTGGTAAGCACCCCATGAAGTAAGATTTTATTGCCAGTATTTCTGTGAGTCACTGTCATAGCTCTATGACCCAGACTTGTGACTACCCCACTCCTTTCCTTCCTTTGCCCATGTATGTGTGAAAAGCAGGACACAAACCTTCTGATAATTACTTTGAAGATTTTGGAATTTCCAGACAGCAAAGGTCAGAGGACATTGCCTGTAAACTTGACAGGCACCCAAAACACATAACTTGCTAAAACAGTCCCATAAAGAATGTAAATGATGTTTATATATTTTGGTAAAGCAGGAAGTTACGAAAATAATAATTCTTCAGTAAAACAGTTTCTAGCTGTTTCAAAATCAGAAAGTGAAATTTTTCTTACTGGAAAAGGAAAGAGAAAACACTAGAACTGGTGCAGAGGGAGGAGAGGAAGGTGGGGTTTAATGATTACATTTGGAAGAACAGAAAGAGATAAATAAAACGTTGAAAACACTTTTCTGTGTGGAAGAAAGTGAACGTATCCATACATATACAGATAGATAAGTCTTCACTTCTGGAAAATCCATTCCAAACCAACGACTGAATTTCATTACAAAAGGAAGGAGAAATTGGAGAAATTCACATTCTGAAAAAAACCCTACCTATCTATTATTTGTAACTTACTTCCCACTGAGCTGCAGAGGCACTGCTAAGTTGTTGAGCAGAGGTACAGAATTGCACCATTATCAGGTCCCGAAGAGTCAATAAAATAGAGCCATTTCTATTTTAATTCATACCCTAGGTGCAAAGTGTCACAAGACTATCCTCCAGAGAGAATAATTTTTAGCATTAAATAGGAGCCTTTAAAAAGCAAAACAACTTTTGACTCTCTGAGTATAGCCAGATGCCTAGAAGATGAAGCAACAGCAGTAAAGCCAAAGATGTCCATTTTGAAATAGATCATCTGATGAACAAATTGTCCCTGATTTCAAAAGGCAGGAGCCTACATTCAACAGATCTCTGCCTTCCTTCTCATGCCAGTGAGTTCATAATACTTGGACAGCATTTGGAAAATAATGTGTTCTGTTGTTCTGATATAGATGGAGGGATATCAACTGAATTACCCTGGTTTTACAGCAGAGTAATTATTAGCAGAATCTGCCTTCATGTTTCTAAATATTTTAGCATTTTATGAATATAAGAGAGAAGACAGTCTGCTGTATTTCAGCTGCTAAACAGTTTTTTTCACTAGAGTCTCAATGACCCCTTCTTAAAATTAGTCCACTGCTTGATTTGTATTCCACAGAGTGCTCATTACAGCTGCCATTACTGCACAAAATCCCATGAACACATAAAATTACCCTAAAAATTGGTAATTTCAAGCTTTCATTATAAGGTCTTTTTTGCAGGTTGAAGTCAGTCAAACACTAAGTAATTAAGACAATTTACTGTAGCGTGACTATGTTTTCAATATATTCCCGCAAGAAATACCATGGGAGACATCTATAATAAAATTTTCTTATGAAGCTTTCTTTTGCTTTTGTACTGTTTTGGAGATGGAATTGCCGAGAACATGGCACTTGAGTCTGAGTATCCCCAAGAGCTTTTACGCTGCCAGTCCATTGAAGTTGTTTTGACAATTTTGCAGCAACTGAGCACCACCAATATCACTTAGAGCCAGTAGTCCTGCTTAACAAAAGCCCAGTAAAGTCACCTCTGTTTGGGGTTGTGTTAATTGCCTTTGGAGACTCTAGAGGGTACAGGTACAGAAGGCCTGCTTTGAGATTGGGTTTATTTTGCTTTGTTATTGGGTTTCTTTTCTTTACCATTACCTGGCCTCACTGCTCACAGGTTTCTGGACCCTTGAAGGGTGCTCTTTACAGATACTGCATTCTTTTTATGTGCAGACAAAGACAGTTAGATGAAGCCACAGTTTAATTTCCTTATAGTGACCAGAAAACAGAGAAGAAACCTAGGGAATATACAGGATGTTGGATTAGCCACTGCTGTAGGCTATAACGACTACAGATATTCCAGAACTATGTTGATTAGTAATTAGCACAAAGCAGATGGGAAATCATGATGTCCCCCCAGGAACTTAATGCAAACTAGTTACAGTATTTATATGATGTTGAGACTACCCTGCTAAAATGTGTTTTAAATAAATAGCAGAACTGAAATTATCTTGACATTTCAGTTAAAAATAGGTAAAACCAAATATTGAATTGGAAATTAGCTTCAAGTTTATGCCGAAAAGAGATCAAGACTTCTTTGTATTAACAAATAATTATTCTAGGGTTTAAATCCTATTTAATTTTTACAATACGTTTTTAAAGATATCTGCTTCAAATCTAGGCTTACTTGACATTTCTTAACAGGACTAAATCTGCTCCTGCTCACTACAGACCTTGAATATGATTATGAAAGATTCATTCTTAACTTGACTGGTATACTGCTATCATATATATCACAGAATGTTGTTTACTTTTGTTATTCAAAAGATTGGATGTTGGAATCTTGGATGCTGAGAATTTTAAAATTGGATGTTCAGAGAATTCCAGCTCTAAAGGCTAAGGAATTTGGGCTACTTTGCATTGTTTTGAGGTGATCCCATAAGTCAGACTAGGAACTCCCTCCTTTTGTTCCTCCCTATCATATCAATCCTGTAATAATTATGGAGAAATATGCTCTCTGGTTAGGTGGGCCCAGAAATTTTGGGGATGAGTGGTTGATTAATACCTCTAGTATTAATTAGAGGTAATTGATTAATGCCTCTTATGGGAAAAGAATAATCAACAAATATTCTCTCATGTGAGAATAACTTAAGTATTTCTGATACCAAGTCTAACATACTAACATACTGTTAGCCTGTCAAGACTGTAATAAATGCCCAATTATAAGAGAAATTGGAAGACAGGACTAAATATTTCGTATTTTGTAAACTTTGGAATATAAAGCTTCCTCAAATTCCATCCTCACTGAAAAAAAAAAAGAGTACACAGGAGGGTTGTGTTGGATAAAGCCTTTGTTGTTTTGATACAAACAAGTTTTGCAAAACGAGTTATGGTTTATGGACTAAGAATCCTTACTACATATATACAAATGTCTTCCAGGACTTCAAAAGAAATATAAAACTCCTCTGATAGAAGAATCAAAAAAAGGCTTTAAAGTATTTTTTTTTCTAATAGACAGTGAACCTCCTACTTCATATAAGAATCATGTCCATCCTCAGACCACAATAAACTAGAATAAACTTTCAAGAATTGCTGATTTTTGTATACAATTATTTCTTTTTCACAGATTATTTCAAAGAGAATGATCAGAATGATCCTGAACCATCGGGAGACAGCACCAGATACTATCCATCTATTAAGAAACATTTTGAGGAGAAAAAAAGCGGGTCATCATCTTTTGTGTCCTCCATTGAAGATGAGCAAAAGCCCCTGTTCTCTGGGATAGCTGATTACCCATCCGTAACAGAGAAAACCACAGAGATGGACTTTGAAGAAATGGACCATGACACAGAAGAAATTCTTATTGACAAAAGAAGCAGTTCTTGCAAAGGTAATTCAGCTGTTTCTATTTAGTAAAGTTTGAGCAGATATCTTTTTAGTCTGATCAACAAAACTAATTTTCTGAATGGTTCTCTTGATTCTTTACATAATATTTACTCAAAAAAGCTTAAGAAAAAATATCTTAGATCGAAAATAATTATTTATCAAGTGGATTAATATAGTTTAATTCAGTGGGAACTGGATTACAGTTCTATGGGACAACCTCCAAAAGGTCATTATAGGTTTTGCTACTAATCATCTTGTAACTGAACTACCTAAGTAATTTAAACAAACTCTTCAAAATTGCCAACTGGTATTGGACTCCACTGAGTGCCCATCGATGATATCTGCACTCAAAGCAGTACAGTATCTTCCAAAGGGTATTTGATGTGTCAGGGTTGATGACAGTAAAAAATTATAGGTAATGAGAGCCAGACTAGCTAAACCTAGTGATAGTTGCACATGCACCAAAAATATGTTTTCAGATAACTAATTTTATTCACTGCATTGACAAGGCACAACAAAAATTAAATGAAAAAAATCATAATAGCTTGAGAGAATGCTATCCTGTCTTGCTGCACCTGTTGGTTAAAGGAGCGCCATTACACCACACAGAAGGAAATAATGACTTCCATAAGTAACACACCAGAACAAAGATTTGAGCTTTTGGATATGACAAATGATCAGGAACTATTTAGCAATCTCAGATACTTTTACATAGAGTTAAATCGCATAATTAAAATTACATCTAATATACTAAAATATTAATTTTCTCAGTAATGTGAAAGGAAATTAATGAAAACCCCTGTATTAATATACAATTTAAATATCTGCAAGTTCATTTGTAATTCTTTCAGTCTGAAGGAAGGAATTACATATTTATTGTTTAATGCTGTTTTCCTCAGCAGTTTCCATTGAGATAATTTTACCATTTAACCATCAATAAGCTTGAGGCTTCTAGGCTATCATTTTAAATAAGCTTAATGATTAATCAGACCAAACAATGATTTTAACATCTCAGAGGTATGAATATGTGAAGTCTGGTCTCTTCAAGTTAAGGCCCTATAAATCCACACCACGTAAACTTGTTGCATACATACTGCAATTGGAAACCTTTCCTTTCCCCTACCAATAGCCAGAAATGTGTCCTTGCAGCTATAGCAACATTTTCCAAGGCAACCTATTGCAGATTTTATTTGAGCTAAATTTAGTATATCTAAAGGTTACATATTTTGATTAAGACCACACTCTTTTTCCCACTTTGTAATTTAGCACTTCTAGTAATGTTATGCAAGGTAATGAGCTTTCTTGCAATATTTATAAAACCTTCAAGGTCAATAAGATTAGCTTTTCCTGATATATGTTTTAAACTAAATTCTTACTTCTGCTATTAGAGATTGATTGTAATTTACCATAAGAGTAGTTACAAACTTAATGAACTTGTGAAAAAAACTCTGCTTTTATGTAGCCTTATATATTATGGTACCTTATAAATCTTGGATACAAATGCACTTTTATAAAGCTAGTCCAATTCATTACCACTGTGACTGATACATATTTAATTATTTTTGTCTTGTTTTAAGCTTTGGTCATTACTTCAATGAATGGAAAGAAAATTAATAATGTATTGTATAATTTGGCAGAAGCAGTATAAACATCTCTCTCATAATCTTAGAATGTAACTTTTATCTTTTGAACATATGGCTCTTTTGTGAAGATCTGAGAATTTTTCTGTAGCCGTTAGCTCTAGGTAAAAGAAAAATGGTATTTTCATTTGGTCATTATTTGGGCTAAAAGACTGATTCTTCAATTCTTCTGGTGTTATACATTTATTGGTAGTTATAAATTTCTGGTAGTTCTTCTGGTAGTTATACATTTATTGACTTAGTTCCCAGTCTAAGATTCTTCAAGCCCTGGAAGACCAGAGTTGGTTATACAGTTGTAGCTGCTGATAAGCTTTTCTGGGGTTACTAACGAATATGGAATACCTGAAAAGACACTTGGATGAGTAACACTGTATTTTATAGAATATTAACTTGCTTATGGTGTGTGAACTTATTTTGTCATTTCAGTGCCAAATAATTTGCTTTGTCACAAATTAAGCATCTATTACAATAGTCTCCAAATACATATTCTGGGACAAAAACAGATGTGATTTCCCTGGGATAATCCATGGCATTGGAAATCTGTGATTTTAATTAATGATTTATTGTGTAAAATAACCAGCATCTTTTTTTTTACAACATCCACGTTTTTACAGGACATTAAAAAGCAGTGAATGCTCTTGAAATTCAGTGCTTTTAAGTCTACTGGATTTACAAAACCCATTGCACCTAAACTCATAGTTTGAAACTTTACCCCTCAATTTTTCATAGTATGTTCCATTCAGTTTGCTGAGAGATTTCCATCTTTTCCTTGGACACTGCACATTGTGCTATGTGTGCCTCCTAAAACCAAATTACCAAATGCTTCTGTGACACTCTTTATCTCTTTCTTTCCATTGACTTAAGTTCCTGAGAAGCAGAACAGGTTTCTGTGTAGCCAAGATGAAATCTCTTTCCTCTTCCTTCTGCCCAGTGCATAAAATCAGTTATAGGTCGTCACATGAAATTCAAACACTCTACAGCTCCAGGAAACCTTCTACCACCTGCTAACCAAAGATCAAATAATACAATAACGACCTTTCTCTGATAAAAACAAAGCAAAACAAAACAAAACAAAAACAAAACAAAACAAAAAAAAAAAGAGAGAGAGAAGAAAGTCTCCCCTTGCACTTGGAGTCATGTAGTGAGAGCTCCCCTTCTTGGCTAAATCTACTTGAAATACTAAATCTGAGTGAGAACTTCTTTTTTTTTTTTTTTTTTACTTAGAGAAACACTGCTCAATGATATGTTTGAAAAGGATTGGCTATTAGCATTTGGACAAAGCTCTTACATGGCACCCACACTGTGGGGTTTTTTTTTCTTCTCTTTGAAACATGGCTCTAGCTGCTATGGTTACTTAGAAAAATTTCACAAGTGTGAAATGAATGTAACCTATGCTGAGTTAACAGCGTGCAGTGCCAAGAGAAGTGTAAGGAGAAGCTCTGAGCAAATCATTCAGGGACTGATGTGGGATTCAAATCCAACTGCAGATGCCTTATAAGCAGTCAAGGATTTTGCCCAGCTGTATGCTGAAGCAGCAGCCTGGGTGCAATAAGTTTAATATGTTGTATGACTTCCTGTAGTTAAATAATTACAAATACAACTCTAATGGGAATAGTATTGAGCAGATGTTAAAGTTTAAACAGCCTTTTTTTATCACATAAAAGAATGAGTGATTCTGACCAATTTTGACTGTTTGCATGACAGATTAATTCAGAGTAAACAAAGGCTATGGGGAACAGGGTGAGCTGTAGAAAAAGCACTGTTCAACCTAAGTACGTTACCTGTCGGCTCTGCAAAGATCACAGCAAGATCTTCATTCTATATTTGATAAGTGCAACAAGTATATCCCCATTATAATTGATGTGTAATCTTTCAACAGCTTGGTGAACAGGAGAAATGGCATAAAGCCAAGAATGTAAGCTAATTAATAAATCCACAGATGCATAAATTAAGTAAACTGAGAAAGGAAAGAGAAATAGCCCAAACCAGAAGTCCAGTCAAAAGGAAAGAGTGTCCCTGAGCTCTGTTTGGTAGTCATGTGTAGTGCTTGGTCACAAATATCCAAGAACTTGGAGGGTCAAGAGGGATGAAGTTTGGGCACAGCAGGTATGGGGTGAGACCTGGCATAATCATTATCATTTTTTTTACAAGGGACTGGAGGTAAAGAAACAAATATAAATCACTCATATAAGGAGTGTTTTTAAATACATCATGTTTACCATGAAGCTTCATTTAATATCAAAGTGATCTCTGGCTGACCCAGAAATGCTGAATATTTCATTCTTTTAGGAGTCTGAAATCCTTAAACAAAATGAACAGGCACCTTTCACCCCACAGTACTGTAGGAGTTTCAGAGACGTGCTTTACACAGAGGCGAACAGATTGGGTGAGAGAGTGGTGATGCTAAAAGCGACATCAATGAAAATCAATTTCCTTTATGAGAATAATAAACAGTACCCTTTTGCAAGCAGCATGAGCTGCATTGAATGGCCCTTGTCTCAAAGAAAATATATTATACTTCACCAGCCTAAGTAGTGTTACAGTTATGGGTAAGAAAGGCAACTCCCTGAGGCCTGGCACCTTTCCCTAGAGGGGACATTCCAATGCACTGTACCACAAGCCCAGTGTTGCAAATTCAATGCAGCAAATCCTTCTTTCACACCAAAGAGCTAAGCAGTGAATACACTTCAATAGCACATTCAAGGGCAAGAGAAGGCATCTTAGGCCTCTGAAGTGCGCTATGAAAGACATTCAAGTACATCATTTAATGTCTTTAGGTTAGAACAAGAATTTCTATTTTCAATGAACAAAAAATTGCTAAAAAAACACTTCGGGAAAATTTGGGATCCATTTGTAAAATAATAGAAACAAAACTAAAGAGAAGCCATTCAGTGGCAGAACTCTGATGATGCTGACTAGAAAAAGCTGCTTGTTTATTTGCAGCTTCAAAATGTTAGCATGTATGTGACCACTTTTACCTTTCCTTAAGGAGTGTTAAGGAACAAAGAGGGATGTTCAGTCTCTCTGGCCAATGTATCAATTTAACTTTCAATGTTTTGAGAAACTCAGTAAGTGGGATGCTTGAGAAGTGTCAATCCTCCTCTAAATCTATGTATATAAACCTATATTTTTATATGTTTGGGTTTTTTTTCATCAGACATCAACAAAAGAAACTGGGAAGATGAGAACATCCAGGAGTACCAGGACTCCCCAGTTCAACCAGCATTATCCCATGTTACATGGGGAATC
Organism: Ploceus nigricollis; assembly: GCA_013399945.1. Classification (NCBI taxonomy): domain Eukaryota; kingdom Metazoa; phylum Chordata; class Aves; order Passeriformes; family Ploceidae; genus Ploceus; species Ploceus nigricollis. The sequence goes on from VXBC01007018.1 coordinate 1,364,758, forward strand.
TGTGAAACTGAAAGTGATTTTATATACGGGGAAGTGGAGAATCGATTAGATTTACTTCAAGAACAACTCAACAGGTAAAAATAAAGAGAAAAGAGCCTGTGTGTGAAAGAATACATAATACAACTGATATTGATGATGCTACAGGAGGAATGAGTTTGTGCAGGATGTTTCCAAAAGCATTCAGACCTTGAGAAACTCAAAAGTACAAAAATATGCGTGATGGGAATATCACTTTTTTGTGTGTATGTATTCCTGATATACAAGAGCCTGTATATCACCTAAGTTAGGCTTTCCAGAATCTTGGAAAAACCAATTCTGGGAAATTTGGACACACAATTTGTAAACGTTGCCAGAATATTGATGTCTTTTGCCTCTAGGTACGCACATTAGCTACTCTGAATAGCTTTGCAGTAGAGCCCTTTTCCTCAGCTGACTGTTTTAGACCATCTTTTTAACCAAGAAGTTGTACTGAGACACCTCAGATTGTTAAATTTAAATCTCACCTCATCAAGAGTGCTGTTCCTAGATCACAGAACCATCAAACAATTTGGGTTAGAAGGGACATTAGAGATCACCTAGTTCCAACCCCCTGCCATGAGCAGGGACACAAAATGGCAATTTTCAGTATCTTCAAGATTTGAAGTACTTTTTCTTTCCTGGAGTCTCAAAGTACACCAGCTGCCTGATTTTTAAAATGTATTGCAGATGAATTTCCTTTTTGATGTGTTAACTTTTATAATAAGTAAGACATGAGAGTATGCAAAGGCACGATACTTATACCTGCTACAACAGAAAAATTATACTTTCTTTATCAGAGTCCAATATCACCTTTGCTTAATATATTACTCTTTACTGGCAGCTAAGCAGCACAGCTTAGAGCATCTTAAAAATATGTTTACACAATTTTGATCCATCCTGCACTGTAATTTACCATGTAACTTCACTTAATTTTAAATTGCCCTATGCTCAGGATCATTGATTTTTTTCATTATTTTCACTCAGTAATTCCATTACTTTTAATATTTTTCCATGACAAATACTATGACACACACTCAGTCCTAATCATACTTTAGTAGCTATTCAGTGGCATTCTGTAGTGTATATTTTAGCAATCAGTTTAAAGCCAGGTTAACTGCATATTGATTCCTTCATCCACCAGAAGCCAATCAAACAAGAACATTTTTCATTCCTGAATATGGCATAATGCATTAAAAAGACATTTTTAACACTTAACCCTAAACTGCTGTAATTTCTAATTAAAGTCAAGCAATCTAAGTAACTGTAAATAACTGTCATGTAACTAAATGCCTGCAGGATCCCCATCAACAGTATGTAGTCTTTTGGTAACATTTCATTTCCTGAAACCTTAAGCTCTCAAAACTGAAGTTATACCTCAAAGTTACCATAGTTTTATCATGCAAGTTGTCCGTATTTTCTTCTGTCAGAAAATAGAATTGTTGCTGATTAACTAAGAATTAAATTTTTATGTATTTTATTATATCACTTTATTCTTTAAACTAGTCTCATGTTTTTAAATCTCTTCATGCTTTTGGTATTTGGGGCCTTGGTGGGTTTTCTACAGACAGAATATAACAGAGAATATCCTTTCCTGCCTTTGTCACTTCTGACTCGCTAGCTTAAAAAGCATGGTCACTTCTCCCTCAATTTTTCCATGCCAAGTTAGAGGCTTGGCATAACACTAAATTATTAAATGGACATAGAGGGCTGGAAAGCCTCTGTGTACAAGGAATATGTCCCTAGAATTATCTCTGTACCTCTTCTTTAAGCAATTGGAATTTCATGGACACTATGGGCCAAGCATTTAAGGTTCTCCTATTTGTTTGGGTAGCATGGATTTGTTTTAAATTTCGGAGAATGGAAAGTGAGCTTTTATATGCAGTGATGATGGATAAACACTACCAGAGACACTCTTTCATTTGAAGTACAAAGAAACATTCAAGTACTAACAAAGTAAGAGGGGAGCAATTTTAGAGTTAATTCAAAGCCAAAAATAATCTTGAATGCATATCCTCCAATGCTACCTTTTATTCACTGAGGGGTTAAGGCCCATGTATAGCAGATGGAAGTTCTCTGGATGGTGGCATGCTGCTGTTCCTGCAGCGTTTTGCCCTGTGGCATCAGCACCATGCTTGTGTGAGAATAGCACATTGGCAAGTAGCAAAGAACTCAAGGGAGCTGACCAAGAGGGCAAGTAGGGCACGTCTGACTCTAACAGAAGTCTGGGTTTGGGCCGTTTTTTCTGGGAGCTGATGCCAGAAAACAAAACCATCTTTTCCTGATGAAGGAAGAAACAGCATCCCAAATACACTTGTCATACCTTTTGGGTTCATTTCACAGACACTTTTATAAATAAATGATACAGGCAATGGACAACTCCAACAGGATAAAAAGTAACATCAGTGCAGCACATAGTAAAAGCAAAAATCTGACAGCACGGGATCAATTCCGCTACTGTAGGGAGCCCAAGTAGTAACATTCACAACATTAAAGGCTGCTGACAAAGATTTGTTTACTCTGTCAGAAGCTCAGTTGCTGTACAGAAGGCTGTATTATCTGCATTACCATCTGTCAGCGTGTGCTGTAGCCTTCCAGCAGCTGGGAAGGTACAAAAGGCATTACCTTTTCCTGAGTTTGTCACAGATTTTGGCAAGACCATTTAAAAATCATTTCAGTGCTATGGAATTGTAAGTATGAACAACATAATCAGCTCAAGTGTTTCAGAAGTCATATACAAATTTATAAAAAGGCGAAAAACATTTTTAAATGTACAAAATTTGAACATCAGAAATGCTGACATTATTTCTGAGGCCTGCATAAGTTTGAATAAATTTTCACAGTAATGAGAATTGGGCAGTTGGATTTTTATTGGTTTTGGAAGCATCTTTCTTTTTCTAACCGTGGAAAAACACAAATGTGGTTTCTGCTTAGTTCAGTGCATTGTATCAGCATGTCAGAATTCATTGTCAGATGCATCAAAACAATGTCCCATGCCCAGCCAGCACAAATCAATTTAGTTACAATGAAGAGAATACATTTATTCCAGTTATTTTCAACCAGATACCCAGTCCCCCGCGTTGCTTCTTGTTGCAAACCTAAGACACAGTGATGAACTCAGTGTAGCAAAAACCAGAGAAAAGCTCGCAGGTATGCTCTGCAAAGGAAAGGGAGACACAGAAGCTTTGGAAGGGCTCCGTACTCCCTCTACTGTTCTCTCCTATTTAAGACATGTTCAAGCCACAACAAACAATGGTTTTACTGGTAAACTGCAGGTCTCTCTTGAACACCTCTGTAATCAGTGTGTAAAATACACCTGTTCCTGGCCATGAGCTAACTGATTTCATGTTCCTTCTCTAGGCTTGAATCCCAAATGACTGCTGATATCCAAACCATCCTGCAGCTTCTGCAAAGGCAGTCAGCACTCATTCCACCTGCATATAGCATGGTGACAGCAAGTGCAGAGTATCAAGAGCCAGCAGTCCGGGTCATACAAAAGGTTCAGCCTGCAGCATCAATTAAAACAGACAGAAGTTTCAGTCCTTCATCTCAGGTAAGTACATGTCCAATAAGATCAAAAGAGGTTTCCAAATCTTTTTATCTTATGAGGAAGAAATGCACCAATCTGGTGCTGGTTCACTAGTTTAAGGAATATGAAATTATTATTTTGACCTAGCATCTCCACAGTGGGCTTAAACACCACAGTTTCAGAGGCCACATTTTCTATGAGGGTTGTAGAGATTCATACAATGATCTTATAATCAGACAGATTAACTTCATTGTCATTTTTTTCACAAAAATTAGCAGAAAAGGAATCCAAGTGGTTAGAATGTTCAGAATTATGCAATTCTGGAGTTATGCTCTAAGACAGAATTTCATATTCAAGAATATTGAAATCCATACTCTTAGACTGGGTCTCGAGTGTAATCAGTCCTTTAGAAAGGGCTGCTTATATGTGTACCTTGATGTCATATTAGCAAGTCTGAGGGGAGGAAAAGATATCCAGACTTCTACAATTAATCAGCAGAATTGCATTCAATTACATTAAATTAAATGCAGTACCATGTAAAAAATAGTTCTACATTGTTTAATTTTCAAAAATTATTTTCCATCAACCATCTGAGTGTGCTAATTTTGAACAGAACAAGGGCCTGGAAGAGACCAATGTAATTATTACCATCTTGTTTTTTCTTACAGTGTCCTGAAATTTCAGATGTTGAAAAATCAAAACTGAAATCCAAAGAATCCTTCTCAAGTGGAGTGCATCTGAACACAGCCTCAGAAGACAACCTGGCTTCTTTTTTAGACCAAGAACGTGACCAGTCTGTAGAGCATCCCCCACAGCCTTGTAAAACTTGTCTCCCGCCAATTAGGCACCCTTCCTTGCCAGAATCTTCACTAAGCACTGTAGGAATCTTGAGTCTTCATAGGCATGTTTCTGATCCTGGTCTTCCTGGGAAATAGTACTTTTATATTATTACTTCACATAAAAATGTAAGTGCTTTTAATGGCTGTTTCTTTTTTTTTTTTTTTTTTTTGTATTTAAATCCTCTATACTTGACTCAGGGGCTACAAGGAATATACCATTATATGCAAAAGTACTGTATATTTTCCTAAATCTGAAGCTTGTAAGGTAAAGTTGAGCAGTTCTGATGTAAATATATATATACACACACTAACTGTATGTTCCAAATGTAAAACTGCCAGCATTCTCAAGGCACCTTATATTTTTATTTTTTTTAAATAACATGCATGTTCTGAAATTACAGTTTACGTTGCATGGAGATTACCATTTACTGCTGTCATGGAAATAGTATTTTATTGTGGATATGTCTTCAGAGCAAATAGGAGACCAATAACAATAATTCACATAGAAAAACTCCTACCTGACCAAGCTAAAATTCAAGAAAAATGCTCTTCTAGCTCACTTTTGAAAATTGATTTATCTTTCTTGTCGTGAGCTTTTTCTAATAAATCACAATGAGTCTGAATCTAAAGAAAGAATAAGGTAGCCAAGTCTTCTCGGCTTGAAACAATTAGGACAGAGAACACAGCTTCCTTCTAGTTGAAGTAGGGTAGTATTTTAACAGAGAGGAAAACTGCCATATGGTGGAAAGTATCACCATAGGTCACATCCACAAAACCGCATTAAACTGAATCATTTGTTTCCATCACATATTGGGTTTTGGTTTTTGTATTGTTATTTTTTTAATTGCATCATAAAATTCAGCTGTGATGAGCAGACAGGTACTCTTCATCTGTCACACAAACATAATCAAATGCAATAAACCTAATTTCTATGTAATGCAGAAGACTGTGTTCCTTTTGTTTAATACAAATTATTAACAATGTTTTAATTTAAAAATATTTTACACATTTTTGTTTTATAATTATTAGGGTGGCTGTTTGCAGTTAACCTCTTTGTACTGACTGGCCTCTCTACAATGCTCACACACACACCTCACACGCGCTCCTGGACGTGTGCGTGTGTGTATTTTATAGATGTACATAGGTGTGTATGTATGTGTATGTGTATATATATTTATATAAACACATACACACACGTGTGTGTATATACCTACACTTACATGTAGGAGTATAGATATAGAGCTATATATATATATATGTATATATGTAAAATCACTTTCAGGAACAATTGTAAACTTTCTTATGACAAAATGAGTAAGCTTAGCTTGTGTCCAAAGCTGACTACAATAGAATAAAATGATCTAAGGTCTGTAGGCTTTAAATACAGTATATACTGTATGTGCATAATGCTTTGTGAATACTTAGATTTAATTTTATTAAAATATTATTCTGCTTCAAATGTTGTGTTTATTTTAGAAGGAAATGACATTTTTATTACTGCTCTCAAATATTTTTAAATGTCCATATGATTTTCTAATCTTACAGTTTTAATGTAAAATTCCTCTAGCATAAGTACTGGTTACAGAAAAGCATGTAATCCAGTTAGAGGGGGAGCACTTAAATTTTACCTAAAACCAAGCTAAACCCTCTGTCCTAAATCAGTGCTACAGAGAGATGCAATAGTGGCTGTCCCTCACCTAGATGCATTCTTTGTATTTTGAGGTCAGAAAGAAACATGACACTTCAGTCATACACAGCTGGTAGATAAATTCAAGGTGGGTGAATCTTTCCTCATTTAAAACGAGGAAATGTGAGTGTTAAGCTACTGAGCATGGCTCTGCTTTACCTTTGCTTTTAAGGATACCAAAATTAATTAAATCAATACCTTTGTCACTGGAAAGATAAACCAACCCTTCCCATACAAGATCAAATTTTCTGCTGCCTCATGCTACTCTTAATTGTTGAAAGGTCCAAATGGTACAACAGGCTGACTGTTCTTCTACCACGATGACAGGAGGGCTGAACTGCTCAGTGCCTTGCAGGACCAGATCCTAGTATCAGGAAAATTAATCCACAAACGTCAGAGGTTTATGTTCAAGAAGGAGACAGAGGACTCCTGCAACTTTATTCGAATAAAAGGAGGAAGAGTCCCCTGGGGCACACGCCCGTGGGATTTTCTCTCAGTTTCGGAGGGCACAGCCTCCTTTTATCCTAAACTCCCGGCCGCACGTTGCCCTCTTCCTTTCCCCGTCGGCTGAGGTACTCGGAAGATACCACCTTCCCAAACCGCCTGCCACATATCCCCTCTTGAACTTGTCATTTTACCCCAAAGTTCAGAAATTCAGGCTTGTGCAGACCCTTGCCTGTTTCAGGAGTAAAGCTGTCTGGGCTCTGCAACAAACTTGCTGCTTGAGGTTAGTAAAGACATTAAGATCCATTTCAAAGACGTTAACACCTCATCCATGGACTTGTTTGTAAAGACATTAGCACAGATCTTTCCTTCCACTAGGGACCAGTCAGAATCTCTGCCTGCATATACTTCAATTGAAACAGGAGTGTTGGATAACAAATACCTTCTGGGAGGTTTTGTTGTTTGGGTTTTTTTAAATAGCAAGTGTTAAGGACTTCTGCTCTATCTCAGCCTGGTAACTAACACTCATGTCTGTTACAAGAAACAAGTTAGCACATTTTCTAAAAAGGCATTTGTTATGCTACATTCTAAGAAGTCTGATATAAAATAAAAATAAAATTAATGAAAAAAGTATAATGCATGAGCATTGCTTTAAAAAAGGCCTTTTGTCCAATTTTATCACTTAGTATTTCTCATCACTGCAAAGAGATTGAGCAAAACAGGTGGCCTGAGGAAGGAGCATTGGGGAGGGAAGAGGAAGAGTGACAACTACTGCAGTCAGTCAAACTGAAGGAAAAGCTACACTTACTCCATTTTTTTTGGCTCAAAGAGACTTTGTTTCTTCCTTTGTCCTTGTACCAAGGGAAAAAAAATCTCAAATGGGTGCAAATAACGGAGACTTCTTAAAGCTATGGAGATCCTAAGCTCCCTGCCAAGGAATGCAGAAAATATGAAAGTGTAGTTGCAACACTCTAGCTGCCCCTTCCTTGCCACAGAAAGATCTGGCTTCTCAGGTAACTTCTTTTCTTGTTGACGTTCAATGAAGACCCACTGCTTCAACATTTTTTCTTCCAGAAACAGGTAAAAACCACTGAGTATGGATGGAAATCTACTAATTTTCTAAACAGCAAAAAATTGCCCCTTTTATTTGCAAGTGATTTTGCTAGGGTTTTTTTGGTTTTTTTTTGTTTTTTTTTTTTTGTTTTTTGTTTTTTTTTTGTTTTTTTGGTGTTTTTGAAGGGGTGGGCCTCCCTATAACTCCAGACTGGTTTCCACTTGTCAGAAATGGTCTGTGTTATCCAAATCAAACTAGGAATAATGTTAAGGGTTGTATACCCAACACAGTTGTAATATATCCATAGAAGCTGTCAGAACTTTAGGAGCAAGTTTTGGGTTTGCTTGACCTTAGGAACACTTGGCTATATGTATTAAAACTCTGTGGCTAAAAATACATATTAATTATAAGCTATAGATATGGAGAAGTCTCCTGAAAATTCAGGAATAGCTAAAGTAGCTGAAGTACAAAAGCAATGTGGACAATCACTTCAGATGTGAGAGGTGAGACTTGGACAGATCAGCACAGCTCTTAATGAAGTTCATTAGTTCCTACCAGTTATGGGTGTAGTTCAACATTTAAAGCAAAGGAGAGGTTGTGATGCTTTTCAATAGTTAAGCTGTGCAGCAACCTGAACTATTTGGATGTGCACAGTCATCTACAGGCACAGATTTACCGTAATACACAGTAGTCATGTGTCTTGGCCCAAATGCTGTTTCCTGGAAGCATACACCTAACTGCATGTCTGTTTTCTTCCATGTTCCCATGCTGTTCATTTTGCAAACACATTTTCTGGTCTCCCACCTCACTGCTGGCTCTCCACAGATGAACCTCTCTTCCCTTTTCCTGCTGCAGATTGTGTCCTAGCAATTTCGTCTCTCTGGTGAGCACTTACCAAAGTTCCTGTCTCATTCACCAGCATCACAAGTAACATACAAAAAGCTGAAATGCACTGCTTAGCACAGTCTCTGGCTGCCTGCTGAGGTGAAGCAACTGGAGTCTTGCCTGCTGATAAATTGTATGTCCTCTTATTGGAGCTGCTGAGCTCTAAAATGCTGAGCACAAATAGAATCACAGGAGATTGCAATACCAGCACAGCAGAAGGAATGATTCCTCCCATGACTGGTGTACCTAATACCACACCTGCAGATCAGCACCCCTAATCTTCCTACCCTCGCTGTTAAATATTCTTTATAAATATTCACACACTGTGAGCACTGTGTAAGAATGTACACTGCACGGTGAAGTGCAGTGCATTGATGTGCTGTGCAGTGCAGCGATGTGCAATGATGTGCACTGGTGCGCAGTGCTGTGTGATGCTGTGCGGCGCTGTGCAGTGCAGTGCTGTGTGCCGATGTGCGCTGCTGTGCAGTGCAGTGCTGTGTGATGCTGTGCGGTGCTGTGCAGTGCAGTGCTGTGTGTTGATGTGCGGTGCTGTGCAGTGCAGTGCTGTGTGATGCTGTGCGGCGCTGCGCAGTGCAGTGCTGTGTGCTGATGTGCGGTGCTGTGCAGTGCAGTGCTGTGTGATGCTGTGCGGCGCTGCGCAGTGCAGTGCCGTGCGCTGATGAGCGCTGCTGTGCAGTGCAGTGCTGTGTGATGCTGTGCGGTGCTGTGCAGTGCAGTGCTGTGTGACGCTGTGCGGTGTGGTGCGGTGCCGTGCGTCGATGTGCGCTGCTGTGCAGTGCCGTGCGCTGATGTGCGGTGAGGTGCGGTGCGGTGCTGCAGCCGTCGCGGCTGGGCCACGTTCCGGCTTCCCCCCTGCGCTCCGGCTGAGCAGGGTCTGTAGCGGGGCCGGGCGGTGGCACTGCGCAGCCTTTGTGATAGCCGAGGGGAAAGCCGAGTGCTCCTCCCCTGCACTGCCAGAGCGACTGCTATGAACCCTGACACCAATTTCAATTACATCTGAAAGGGACAAAGGTCTCAGAAATCAGTGTAAACGTCCAGGAGAGCGATAGAGTCAGGGTATTTCCATTATTCGTGGTCAGAGCAGGAGCTCAGCCATCACCTGTGCAACCTCACACTAGCTGGAATAAACAAGTAGCATTCTTTATCTCTGGAAGTCTCAAATGTCCTTTTAATGTCTGCAACCCTTAGAGCCAGCAAAGGATTGTTTTGGGATTAATATACAGCCTGATTTACCACCACAGTGTACACAACAAAGCAAACACACAAACAACCCATCTGCACACACTGAGTCCTGCGGGCTCCTGAGACTGAGCAAGGAAGGCTCATGTGTCTTCTAGCTAAGGTGCTGGAGGCAGAAGAAAAAGTATTAGGGGGAAAGAAATTATGGTTTTTACAGAAATCTTTCAAGGCAAACTTACATAAAGTAGAAATGAAAAAGTAATGATGAAGTAACAGTGAAACGGGATATAAGCAAAAAGAACAATTAAATGAAAGTAAAACCAAATTAAGTTCTTCTACAAAAGAAGCCTCCAGCTGAAGGAAGCTCCTCTGAGAGCAGACTGCTGCAGTAGATGTCAACGTGACAAGCAGCTGAGGGTACAATTTGAACTACAGAATACTTTAGGCTGGGAAAGGACCTCTGGAGATAGTTGGCTTTCTTTTAAAAGTAAGACATTAAATCAAGGACACTGTCAAGCAAAGTGTTGAATATTTTTATTGAGGAAATTTCTGCTACTTCTCTGAGCAATATATTCCATGTCTAATTGTTTCTAGAGTGGATAATATTTTTTTCTTACACCTGGAGATAATTTCCTCTAAATGAACCTATTCCAATTCCCCTTTGTCCTGTGTACCCCAGTGAAGAATCATCCAACATTTAGGAGCTGAAGAACTGTTTGTGTCCCAAGATAAGTTCTTTCACCCAGTTTGCAAGAGGCTGATCTACACACAGAATCAAGGTATTTGATTTATTTACAGTTCTGCCTTGCACAGAAAGAGGTTCTTGGTGGCAAATTCACAAAGCCAGCACCATGACTATCAACATTTTTTCACATTTTAGCAGACAAAGGCATTAAGGCTCATTGGCTACAAGTTACAAAGTCTTTCATATTAATTAGTATTCTTTCTTCTATTGGTTAAATTATTCCCTCACTTCTTGTGCTGATTAGTTCACATGCCCAGTCTTTCTCTTATTCTGAGTCAGTGGTTTCCTGGATCGGTGGTCTGTGAATCAGTTGTCACAATCTCCTCGTGCCAGAATTACCTTCTACCCAGTCAGAGCTGATCTCAGCACAATTGCTGAGCTGTCTTCATTAGTTTTTCCTTACCTTGGTTCTGCCAAATATCCTTGAGGCCCATAAATTGTGTTCTTTGGGTCTGCTATCAGTGATACATCCTTATTCCCACGCTTTGTTAACCTCCTCCTAGGTCTGAGATCATTGAAACATGCCTAAGCCCTAGACCTTAACAAAGCAATTTTACCAACAAGTAATTTATCTTTCTAACACCCAGATATCACTGTGGTTGGATCTCCCTTGACCCTTATTTTCTCCAGGCTTTATAAAAGTAGTTCTTTCAAACATGCGACAGGCTCTCCAATCCTGTTGGCCTCTGGACTCTACAATTTTTCAGTCTCCTGAACTGCCCCGGACCAAAATTGAACACAGTAATCCAGACACTCTCTGTTTATCATTTTGCCCTACCTCAGTATCACACTGAGGCTCCCCAAACCCCCATGATGGAAACCAAGACTGCTTCTGAAGCTCAGTGACATGTACGATATGGGTGAAACCTCATCTCAGGGAGAGACCTTCCAACAGCCTCAGACACCAACCCAGCACCTCATTGCTGCCATTGCGTGCCGGGGCAGCAGCCAGCGGCCAAAACTCAGTAACGCTGTGAGCAGTCCGGGAAGTGAGCTCTCAGGAGCTGGAAAGTGAAAGACATGTTTCCGTTTATGATTGGGTTTTTCAACTCACGGTTACTGGCAAAGGTTTCGTTACTGGCAAAGGTTTCGTTTTCAACACCGAGGAGTGGCACGCAGCTGTGCCAGGCGCGGAGCTCCCGCCCTGCCCGCGAGCCCCGTCCCGGCGAGCCGGGCCCTCCCGC
>VXBC01007018.1:1384331-1417618 GCA_013399945.1 Ploceus nigricollis
AAAAAAGAAAAAACACAGTTCTGGTTTTGTTTTTGTTCTGCTACAGGTGTAGCTCTCATGGCTTGCAGCGAGTAAAAGAGAATGTTCAGTTTGCCAGCAACTTTTTTTTGGCTTTTCACCTTTCTGAAAAGATACAGTAAAATAGGACTAAAGGGGATTATGCAGGTGATGATGTCTGGAACCCCTGGTTTTGGGCAATAAATCATGACCCATAGTGCCTTACGTCTGCTATGCTTTGGATATTAATCTTCCAGTCCATATTTTCTTCCATAAGAAATGAATTATGTTTTTCATTTTTTTAACCTCTACCAAAAATAGAGAAAATTAGATCTCAGCCATCCCCACCTGATATTCATCTAATCTACTTTAACAACTTTAACAACTTTAGGGGAAAAGCAAACAACATGCATTTGCCATTAATATTTGTACAGCAAATATATTGTGCTACAGTTCTTTGTGTTTTTCATTTAGAGTCAGATGTCTCCATAGGAGATGGAAGTGTCAGTAACTTGAACGAAAACCTGGAACAGAGCTGCACAACCAGTGATTCAGGTACATTTCCTTTCTGTTATTATTTAGTAATTGCAAAGTAAGCTCTGGGGGAAGTACTGTGTGAGTGGGCTAAACAGTGGAGGGCTTTCTTTCACTGTAAACTCTAGTTCACTGTATTTAGATGCCAGACGTACTCTTACTTTGTTGGAAAACAGATGCCATTTTTAATGGTCTGGACCTAAGTCCTAGCCCCAAAAGAGTGGATTTACTGAGATCATCTGAACAGGGCTCTAGACATCATCATTGTACAGACTGGTCAGTGAGGCAGAATGATGAAATCACATAGGCTGAAGGGACTAGAAGTCATCCAGTGCAGCACCTGGACAGATATTCATAATGCTGCCACACAGACATGTTTCTTTTCCTCTCCGAGAGGAGCTAGATTGTGCCTGGGCCCCACATAGGGTGAGAGGGAATAGGAATGCTTTAGAGGCAGCAAAAGGTGAGCAGAAGCATCTTCTGGGTACCTGCAGAACAATAATGAAGGTCCACTTTGGACCCAAGTACTTTAGTAAAAAGCAGCCTAAGCAATGGGGGTTGTTATCTGAAGATCTTTGTGAATCTCACATTTAAACATGTGTGCATGTTCTAAATACAGTTTTAAACTAGATATTGGACTGTGTTTAAATGATACTTAGCAGACAGGTATTATTTTGCTATGTATGAAGTTTGACCCAAACTATACACTGCTGTTGTAGAAGACATCCCAGTACTTTTTGTTGTGGGATTTTTTTTTTTCCAGACCTCAGGCAAAACAAACTAGGAGTTGTCCACCATGGTGATCAGCCTGTTTACCTATACAGAATTCAAGAACTACATTTTGGAATCTAGCCTTTATAATATTTGTGCTGGGACTATGTCTTGTACAAGAGCTAGAAAAAATCTGACCACCTTTCAAGCCAACTGGGCCTAATAAACCTAGTATTACTTCAGTAAGGTCACTGTAAATATTGTATATCCTATGCCTGCAAAGTGTTTATTATAAACACTTTTAAAATAGTTTGAAGCTTTTAAAGCATTAAAATCCACATACTTTGTAAGTACACAGAAAATTCAGGATAGCTCAGATCTAAATTGCGACACTACAGCTAAGATTTTAGTCTGTGTTTTGCTAACTCCAGAGAATTTACTTTGCACTTTTTTAGCAACTGAGGACACTCATCAGTCACATTGAATTTTTTTGACTCACTCTGTCACATGAAATGTCTGGACATGGGAACTTCTCTGTTCTGTGGACAGGCAGGCACACTGTATCAGTTGCTCAGGCTGAGCCAGGCTCATGACATTTGGCAGCAGGTATGTATGTATGGCCTCATCCTTTAAGATTCCTGAAGTATCTCTCAGTAAGCAATTTGGGCATTTGCTGTGTCCAGTAATCCAGAAAAAAAACCAAAACACTGCAGTTTTGTGAAGAATGGAGAACAGATTTTTTCACAGTGTTTACTTGCTATATGTTCTGCATACATGTGGCTTTTAAAAACAACTAGTTTAAAAGTTTTTAAAGACATCCATGCTTTTTAATAACGTCTAGTAAACTCAGTGAGAGCAATAATGAGAAAAAAATGCTAAGAAGATACAGATGCACTAACAATGGATTTTATAATTTGAAATTTTGCAGTAAGGCTGTTGTATTAACAAAGATGTTTGGATGGTGTCATTACACACTGACATGATTTGGATTTTAATGCAAAGAATCATGTGGATTCAGCTGCATTTTTATGTGCAAGGTTCATTTCACATTTTATAAAATTGTGTAGTTACGACAATAGAATAATTATCATGTTTCTTTTAGCCCAGAGCAGCAATTCACATGAGCCTTGTATGAAGGCAGACAACTTCCTTAATGTTATACTGTGCATGATGAAAAATCTTTAAGTATTTAATTCTTTAATCTGTGAAAATATTCCTGTATTAGCCTTTATCTAAACAAGGGCTGAAGAAGCTATGAGAGAGCGAAGTTAAATATTTTTCAGGCCAGGACTGTTAATTGAGGATGTTAAGGAACTGAAATTTAACCAAACAGATGGGTGATAAAGTGCTAGTTTCAATATGATTGAGCTATTGAATTTAGCCAACCAGAAAGCAAACAATGTTCTTCCTCAAAAGAGAGTAGTAGAAGTCAGATAAGTAACAGCAAGTACTCTCTGGTGCAAATGTCCCTGTGTCCAGGTAGCACTGCACTCACACTAAAAGGCAAAACAAGCAAAAAACACTTTAGAATGGCATTCAGATGTTTCCATCAGCAGTGTTTTATCAAGCTTCATTACTTTTTGTTAGTTTAATTTTATTTAATGGAATCAGGAATACTAGAAAAATATACTTACTTTGTGTGTAATGTATCAGTGATAATAAAATCCTCATGATTCTGCATTGAATGATACCATCAGGAAACAAAACTAGAGTTTTTCTCCCCTCATTTTTAATCTAGTAGAATGAATTTGTGCATTTTCTTCACTGAGCGCAATTAATACTTGAAGAGTGATCTAAACTTATTTGTGGGAAAAAAAAGCCATGAAAACTCAATTGAAATAAATCCTTCTGATAGTAAGATATTTATACATAAGTTCTGACTCCCTAAATATATGTAAACTCAAGGGACTTGATATGCTCTTCTTACTGCTCAAAATAATTCAACAGTATTTTTTTTCACTTTTACATTTAGAATATTGTTTGTTTCTTTTGCGAGCCGTAGATCTAAACTCTACCATTGCATTTGCAATAAGAGATGGAAGGCTTTGGCCTTAGGTGGCAGATGTATATGGCTTCCTAATGAACATCCAATTGCATTATGTATGTGTCAGGCTGAGAAGCAATGCAATCTACCATGAGTATGTGTGATACATTCTGCAGTTAGCTCCATCTTGTATGGGCAATTGAATTTTCTTATCTATTTGGTCTTTATAACTCCCGTGACCATTTTTAAGTGTTCCATATCTTTTTTTCTTTCTATGGCTCCATTTTTCATTCTCTGGGAAGTATTTAAAAAGGTAACTCCCTTGTAACCAAATAAATTTCAGTATTGGTGAAGGAGAACGTCACAGAAGATTGGCTAGGTTATAAATACTGCAGCTCCAAACACAACCCTTGTTGGTCCCAGTGCTACTGAACTGTATCATTTGAATTTATACCTAATAGCAGTCATTTCAACACAGATGAGTGAAACTGTACTGTGGCTTATTCCACCTTTCCTGAGTGGTGACTGAATGGAAGCAGTTCTGATCCAGAGTTGCACAGGTCCTCAGAGCAACATTGTCTATACTAGTATGCAGTTTCTATTCAGAAGATGCTTCTGATAGTAAATTAATATTTTTCCCTTTGACATTTTTTCACTCCTCTGATACATGTTCTGTGCCTCCTGTTTGAAACTTATGTTTCATTGTACCCTTAGATGAAGATGAAGTGGAGAGGAGAGCCTCACCTGAGCCAGATCTGACCCTGAGAGATTACCAGATGGAAGTTGCAAAGCCAGCATTGAATGGGGAGAATATTATAATATGTCTCCCTACAGGCAGTGGTAAAACCAGAGTGGCTGTTTACATTACCAAAGATCACTTGGATAAAAAGAAAAGAGCATCAGAGCCTGGAAAAGTCATAGTACTTGTTAATAAGGTAAGTTGGTCCATTTTCTAAAGAATAGTATTTTTCAAACATCATGCATTGTTAATACAGACATTGTAAAATGAATATATACACAATTCTCAGCTTCTCCAGGTGTATTGTGTTTAAAGACATAAAAATCTAGACTGTCATCTCCATTGCACCATCAGCCTCGTGCAAGCACAAATTACGTTAGTGTACCCCAGTGCAAATGCAAATTTAGATGTGCTGTAATAACCACATTATTGGAAAAAGTACAATTTCATTTTGTAATGAATTTTGAAAAATAAAAATATTTTTCACATTCTGTGTTTCAATTTGTTAATGAAGGCCACCTAAAGAGTCTCACAGCAGTTAAGGAATGTTTTGTTAGATTTTCTGATAATTGCTGTAATTTTTGCAGTTAAATTTAGCACATATAAATATAAATTTAGCACATATAATCTTTTATTCTAATATTAAAATATAGAAATACATTAAAGAATCTTATTGTAATTATAAACAGTATCCATATCCTCTTATAAGGTAAATGTGAAAGCACTTTATAAGCTCAGTTAAATAGCCAGAGCATGCATGGTTTGTTCATTCTTTCAAAGGCTCAGTTAAGCCAAAGGTCTTGGGACAAAAAGGTTTCACAGGAGAAGTTGCAGGGGGGAAATTGGTTTGGGGGTTTTTGCTGCTTAATTTTATTTTGTTCATCTAACAACAACTGTGGCAAACTGGCATGTATTTTTAATCCTGTGTTTAATATGTTTTAAATTCTTTGAAAACTTTTGTTCAGGTTCCATTGGTAGAACAGCATTTAAAAACAGAGTTCAGTCCATTCCTGAAGCGTTGGTATCAGGTTATTGGTTTAAGTGGTGATTCTCAGCTGAAAATCTCATTTCCTGAAGTTGTCAGAAGAAATGATGTCATCATCAGTACAGCACAGATCCTTGAGAATTCACTTTTAAATGCATCCAAGGAAGATGAAGAAAGTGTCCACTTATCAGGCAAGTATTTTATTCTGAAATTTTTACAGAGAGTATAAAAGTATGTCTCTGTTCTGGAAAATTGCAGAATAAAAATGTGCCACATTCAGTAGGATTTTTTTCAATTTATTCATTTTATAAATACAAGCTGTAGTCAAAATCAGATCTCAATTAATAAGTGTGCAGGCCAAAATTAGACTCTGTAGTTTAGTTGTACTAAATACTTGTTATGCTTCCTATTTTATCCAAATAAATTCTTAAGCACAGCTTTGTGCAAATACAGTTGTAGTGGTTCCACTTTCCAAGCTTGGTAGAGCATTGAGTCATATCATATAGAGGCCATATACAGGATGAGAAAAAAAACTATGAAAACTCAAATGCACTTGGTAGTTTGAGAAGTACAGTGGAACACAAGATAAAAGCCAATCTGTTGTAAAAGTTATATTCTTTAAACTCTTGTAATTTTGCTAAAATATAGTGATATGATGGCTTATAACTGTGTCTCTCTGAGCTCAGCAGATATAATGGTTTCCTACAACACGTGAAGGAAGTTGAAGAAAGCAAAAGATAAAGAAGGCAAGATTGTTTTCCTAGAATGCTAAAGTGGCAGGTATCTCTGGGAGATCAGAAAGGAAATTGTATTATGTCAGCGAGGTACAAATAGAACAGCCCATGAGGTCAGCTCCTGGGCCTGGGCTGCAGTGACATTCCTCTGTGAGATGTTAGCATCTCCCTCTGTTTGCCTGCAGTCAACTCCTTTTCAGATGGTGATGGATGTAGGGGAGAGCTGTGATATTCAAAATAATGGCCCTGAGATAAAAGTATTGGTCTGGGTGTCACAGAGTTAGTAGAGAAGCCTGAGGGGTTGGTTTGTGTCTGTCAGTGCCTAGTGCTGACTGGGGTACTGCTTGATCCAAACTAACTCCTGCAGAGCCACTCAGAATTGCATTCCCTCCTTCAGAATGCCTTGTTATTAACCTAGGCAGAGTACCAGCAATTTTCTTATGCTTATTTCCTCTCCACTGCATCTAAGTTAATAAACTTTTTTACATCTGAATCATTTTGGAATGCTGTATGGAGGCATCCGAACATTTCTACTGGAACTGCTGGCCTGTTTAGAATTGGGCTGAGTCCCAACCAGATTGCGTAATGAAGTGGGTTGAATGGGTTTTCACACTTTGTGAAGTTTCCTTCATAAGGAGCTACATTTTTTCCAGAACTCAAGCTGCCCTGCACCTCGGGGTTTTTTTTCTGTGCTATTACACCTGTGCTCGTAGGTTCAGCTGGACCAAAGCCAAGCAAGCATGAACACAGCCAGCTCCATTTCTATGGCTGTGACTTGGTTAACTTGCAGCCTTTATAAATCATTATAATTAGTTACAGGTTTTTTTCCAGATTTCTGTCCGTACTTTTTGTATCTGTTTCCACAGAGGTCTGCATTACACATAACATGGAATTCCAGCCTCAGTGAAATGGAGGGGACTCTCTTAATTGCATTTTATCAAATGTTTACTCTCTTTACCAAGGGCTGAAATCACTATATGGACTTTCTAAAAGCGGCGTATCACTTCCTTAGTAGAAGAAACACATTGTGGTAGGTTAGTTTCTACATAAGTAGTTATAGAATATGCATGATGGAGATGATGGTCAAAATCAGAGGGAGTAAGTTCATGTTGGCAGAATAACTGAGAAACTGCCAGCACTGCTTCTGAAATCTTGCAATTTGTAGAAATCTTGGAAATAAATAAGAATTTAGATTTGAAACTACATCACTCCTGTCCAAACTGGCTTCCTGAACTGTGAAGGCAATCAGCTTTCCCCAGTGACATGGAGCACTGGTTTACTTTCCTAGCAGAAATGTTTGGTGTAGCCTTTTCAATATAACGTCCCTTGTTTAGTCTCTGTCTTTCTTTAGGTTCTAGATCAGCTGAGACTGATTTCCAACTTCTGCTGCCAGTTGTTGGAAACTGACTTGTAGTGGTGCAACAATTTGAGCACATCAGTATGTTTACACATCAATGTGTAAACATGACCATGGAAATTTTCCACATAAAAAAATATGTATAAGAGTTTCACCCTGATCATTTTGGTGATCTTCTTTACAGTCATGTCCACAAACTGTCTTCAAATTGTTGGCAACAATGTAAAATTAGAAAGTTACTGGCCAGCTACAGAAGGACTAGGAGCTTCATAAACGAGTTTTGCTGCTAGAGAAACAGAAAAATGTTCATGAATCTTTCAGCTCAGAACCTTGAAATATATGTCACTGGCTACATGTGCAGAAAGATTAAAGATATGTTTTCTATAACTTTTGAGAAATTTACAAAAAATAATTTTATTTTTCTTTGTTGTATAGAATATTGTTTGCATGTAAATATACTCTGGCCAAAAAGCACATAGTACCTGTCTGAATTTCCATCAGTTTCCTCCACTACAAAAGAGAGATGAGCGGTTGTGCTCCCACTAATCTGTTTGTTCTTTCCAATAACGCATCCATAAAGTAATATAAATCTTTTAATTGGACACTAATAGGGAGGAAATCTCTGTGTTGCTACAAAATGGAAGCATATTTTGACCACAACACGCCTTCCAAGAATGTCTGAAAGGCTTCTAACATATTATATATCTTCTCAAAAGCAAACAATATGTAGTTTGTCAGACACAGTTATGGATATAAAAGATAGTACTGAGTTCAACTGTGATATGTTCTTACCACTGGTAAGATATGAAAAATATTTCTCTGAAATTCTTTATATAATCAGATTGTTTTTGCAAAAATATAGTCTTTTTTTTCCATTACATGAAATGTAAAACTACTTGGCACATCAGGACTGTAGCAAAGGTTCCAAAGTCCATTAAATATATTCAGCATCCATCCACACCTTCCTCCAGTACTTCAATTTCCTAGTACATTAGTTCTCAGACAAACTGATGGGTTCTTTTCAACATCATCCTTACCTGTTACAAGATTTAGTCACACAAATTCTGCATTTGAAATAGAATATTCACTTTAGGAGTCTTTTTTTTTCCAGATTTTTCCCTCATCATCATCGATGAGTGTCATCACACTCAAAAGGAAGGTGTCTACAATAATATAATGAGACGTTACTTAAAAGAAAAGATGAAGAACAAGAAGCTGGCAAAAGAAAACAAACCACTGATCCCACAGCCTCAGATTCTGGGACTTACAGCCTCACCTGGTGTAGGAGGTGCAACATCCAACTCAAAAGCTCAAGAGCATATTCTGAAAGTAAATAGCCCTAACACTTACAAACCATCAAAAGGATATTGTCTTGTTCAAGTAAAACTTTTAAAGTCAGTTTTAGGCTCCAAATAGACAATCTGATTTTTTTTTCTTGTGTACATGGAAGTTCAGCTCATAACCATTAAAAAATAATGGAAATCCATATACAAATAAAGGTTACTTTACAGGAGGAGTAGGGTTACTGAAAAGGGAAGTTAAATGATTGCCTCACTTGAAAAAAATTCCCAAGTTAAGATCAGAGGCAAGAAATCCACAATGTAGTACGGTTTTATGGTTACTGAAAGTCTTATTGTTCCATTGATGGCTTATAATTTACTGTGTATTCCTAAATACTAGAGACACAATGTATTTTATATCTGTATTTCTAGAGTGACTAAGATGAGCATTTTTGTGTCCAAAAAAATTAAAAACAATGTTGAATACTTAAACAAAGCAGAAACCACTTGTGAGATACAGGTGTCATACAAATGTGTTTTGTTTTTTTCAGTTAGAGTTACTCATTGAAGTTGCATGAACACCTGACTAAAGATAGTATGTTAAATTCTATACGTAAAGAAACTATATTTTACTTGAAATTAAATGGTTTTGCATTAGTAATAGAAAACTATGATTTAGCCCAGTACTGCAGTGAAAACTCCTGACTAGTAAATTGTTCACACAGAACAGAACGTGATATTGAATAAATGAGGCCTGCGAGAATGTTCTATGCTGCCTTGAAGTAGAAAGAATTGCAAAGAATTGTGACACAAAAACTTGCTGGCAATGGAAAAAGCAGAAAATTCCTTCTCATCAGCTCTGAATTCCTAGTGATAGTATTCTGGGATTTGTATCTGAAGATTAATCTGAATCTGTAATCTGAGTATGCAAGCTGAAATATACAACTACCACTGAAGACATTGAAAAGATCACCTGTCAATCTTCCTTTACTGTTTTCTCTGCTCAGAATAATGTTATGGTTTCCCTTATTACTTAATGACATCTACATATTTTCTCCTTGGAAGAGGTCAAAAGCAGAAAAGTCCAGTTCAGTTGTGCACTTAGCACAGAAATTCTCTCTATGTCTTCCTGTTCCAGGAAAGATTATCTCAAATTATTTTCTACTCTTATAAGAGCTCTTACTTTTATAATTAATCCCTAGTATTTATTTTCTTTTTTTCTATTTCACCATTATTTTTATTTATTTTGTATTCCAAAATCTATTCTTCCAAAGTAATGATGCTATATTTTCCTTCTCAAAATACTTGGTTTGCATCCTGATCTACAATTTTTTTCCTGTATGCAAGGATCACTTCTGACCTAAAAAGTAACTTGTGCAGTTTATCTCAAATGTTTTTCAAAGATTTGGACTTTCTTGTGCTGATACTGCCTTTATCCAATTTTGTGGGAGGAAAGTCAAGGTATATAAACCTCGATGTCTCAATAAGAAGCTCTGTTGCATTAATTAAGTTTTCATGTAAAATAACTCATTCAATATTAAATAAGTAACATTTTGTTTTCTCCCAGATCTGTGCCAATCTTGATGCATGTAGAATTATGACTGTTGAAGAGCATGCCTCCCAGCTAAAGAATCAGGTGAAAGAACCATCTAAGAAGACTGTGATTGCAGATGACAAAAAAAGGGTATGTTTTTTCCAAAAAATCAGTATTAAAGTTATATTTCCCTTTAAAAATGCCTTGTACGGTATCAAAAACTTTTGCCTAATGCTCTTTTTCTATAGACTTTTGATGATCCAGAGTGCTAATTTGAATGTTGTTGCTTTCCTGTTTCAAAAAGCATCAATAAAGTCAAATAGAAGTAAATTTTTACTTGGTTATATTTTGAGTTATCTGGTCAGAAGGCCTTCTAAAGCTGAGATATTTGTATTGAAGTGATGATATTATATTCCATTTTTTAAAAAAAAACACTATTTCACAATATAATTTTTGTAATATTCTGAACTGTATGTTTCAATATCACTAAATAAACTTAACAGCCTTACTTCTTTAATTTGAGGTTTAAGTTTTAAAAAATTGCTCAATGTGGTACTAGCCAATGTTTTTCTTGCCAGAAGATGCTTACTTACTTTGTCTGATCCATTTATTTCTAGGATCCATTTAAAGAGAGAATTACTGAGATCATGACAGAAATACAAAACTATTGCCAGCTGCATCCAAAGTCTGAGTTTGGAACTCAGACATATGAACAGTGGGTGATCAGAGAAGAGAGAAGAGGTAATTGCATGGCAAATACACCCCAGCTTTGGATTTCTTTGCATCGTTCTATACTAAGACTTTTTTTGTATTTTTGTTCCCTTCTAGCTGCAAAAGAAGAAAAACGCAGGGAGCGTGTCTGTGCAGAGCACTTGAAGAAATACAATGATGCTCTCCAGATAAATGACACCATCCGAATGGTGGATGCCTACAATCACCTAAGTAACTTTTATAAAGAGGAGAAAAGTAAGAAGGCAGTAAGGAGTGATGATGATGATGATGATGAACCAGCAGTATCAAAACAGGATGAAACAGATGAATTTCTAATAGGTTTATTTGATGGTGAGTTTGAAATGCATTGTGATATTTAATATTTGAAATCCATAATTGTGCATTAACATGGTTTGCATGGGCCCATTAGTTATTGCATCCTAGAAACTGCTGTGTTGTTTATTATCACAGTACCTTGATATACCACTTCATACAGTTTTGGATCCATTAAACACCATCATAGTGGGATCATGTCAAAATATGTAATAATGGTTCTTCAGCTCCCACCTAAAGGCACCTTTGTTTTTGCTGCCAGTAAGTAAAAGCTGTTTTCTGCTTTTATCCAGTGAAGTGTCCCTGAGGACACTCTTAACAGATACATAAAATACATATTTCAGTAGACACTCTTGGGGAGCAAAAGGTTGAGCAAATGGAATACAAAACTAATGAAATAATGAGTTCTTAACCCTTTCTGCCAAAGTTTGTTTGTCTAAATACTAAGAAAGGAGAGTGCTGACTTTGCGTTATGTTCAGGTAAAGAACATTTAGTTAGAGAATTAAACAAAAGATCAAACTGCAAAGACCAAAGTTCGTTGCTTTTTTTTAGATCAGTCACCTTGGAACTAGGATTCATTCATTAATCTTTTTTACTCAGTTTTTTTCCTTTACTGCCTTTGCAATGAGAAAGAGCTAGACAAGTTTGCTCCCATCACCCATGGCTCTTGGGTAGTGCAAACAAAAATAGATTATACTGCAGAGTGTGACCCAGCTTCAAGTATCCAATGAACTGTAAATTTTTCTCAATATCATTGAGAAATGAAAAAAAAGAATGAAAACTATAGGTTAGATAATGTCAGCATGGTTTTAATGACTCTTCACACATGTCTATTCCCCCTTGTTTAGATTTTCAGTAGTGAGTTGTTGCTGAGAGCCAAAAATTTAAGCCAACTAAAAATGAAATTCAGTTTCATTAGTGTAATTTCTGGTTGCTTTTATTTCTGCAGATAAATGAAGTCCAAAGAACCTGTCAATGAAAAATAAATTCCATTTTGTTAGGATTTTACCACTGAAAGTGCTAGGAGTAAGAGAAGAAAAGCTAAAATTTCTTAGCTTTAAGAGCAGAATTCATCTTTGGGTGATAAACGCCCTGGAGCCCTTAGTGTAGGTTTAACTAAGGTGGAAAATTGTGGGAGTTAGTTACGTTTTTCTGCTTTTTGTATGTGTTTCTATGTTTGATTACATTCTAAAATATGAATAAGACTAGTCATAAAGTCACTGTCTAGGTGGAGTAGCAGTTTGTGGTACATTGAGTATGATTGCGTGGATTAGGTATACTGCAATAGTCTGCACAGGGTCATGACATCAGAGTGTACTAACACACAAAGTCCCTGCCTTGAAGTGTTCTTGTGTTTGATAATCATCTGATAATGACATAGGTTTTTAAATGTTAGAAGTTTTTTTAAAAATTTAAAACACATGAGGAATTCTCCCTCCTTCTGGTCAATAGAGCCAGTTGAAGAGAGTCATTCATTTGGCAGTTCACTGAGTGCATTGAAATGTCTTGGAGCTGCAATATCAATAACAACATGCCCATGCTGGTGTCTGCTGTACTGCAGGTTTCTAGTGAGGATTCCTACTTTAATTCATGTCCCGTGGACAATTTATGTCTAAATTTATAAAAACATTACCAGCTCCGAGGCTGTGCATATTAATCTGTTTCGCTCTTGTAAGACTTTCTTCTGTGATTTTAAAATAGTTTTGTAAACATTACAAGCTATGATTTAGCTCTTTATTACAGTGTATTTGACTCTGTACCAACTTTGTGTGTATAGGCAGGTTTTTTCCTTTGGCTTATTCTCACCATGAAATATAGGCAAAGTGTATGATAATAGATTTATTTTGGTTGATTAGTGTGTTTTTAGTGACTATAAACTCACTTCAGAAATAATTGGTATGCTACAGCTCTTCAAACTGAATGTGAATTAGCCATGCTGGGAGAATTATATAGAAAGTTGCTCTTTGCTTTGTGGGTTTTGGGGTTTATTTTGTTTCGAAGTGTTGTTTTACATGGTTACATTTTCTTAATTTACATCTGTTCTTTTTAAAGCAAAAAAGAAACAGCTGAAAGAATTGACTAGAAAGCCAGAAAATGAAAATGAGAAGCTAATGAAGTTGAGAAATACTTTAATGGAGGAGTTCACAAAGACTGAGGAACCTCGAGGAATCATTTTCACAAAGACTCGTCTAAGTGCCTTTGCTCTTTTCCAGTGGATTAAGGACAACCCAAAATTTGAAGAAGTGGGAATTAAGGCCCATTATCTTATCGGCTCTGGACATAAGAGTGAAATGAAGCCCATGACTCAGGTATAGAACCATGTATATTAACATTACCTCTTGTACATGATTTTGGAAAACAGCTTGTCTTAGTACTAGGCCAGTGAACTGAAGTTCAGAGCCCAGAGTTTTGATTTCATACCTGCTAGCAACTTACCTTTATAAAGATATGTGAATAATAATGTTGGAATAATTTTATTTCCACAAGTAACAAGCTTTTTTGGTTTTAGATTCTATGGCAATAGGAGTAGCCAGCATCCATTGCCTAGAGAAGTGTATAGTCAAAAAGGACCCAAGTTGTAGCAGGGCATAGGAAGCAAAAGTAAACAAAATGGAAAGAGCAAAAATGCAATTAAATGAGTTTATGCTTATCAGGACAACAGTAATTCATGTTATATTTTAGCTGCTGAATTGAAAAATAATACAAAGGTGATTATTCCTGTCTTTTTGTAGTATCATTGCTTATATCAAATTACACCAATTTATGTGCATGTTTCACACTGACGCATAACCATTGAAAGAAAACGTACCAAAATGGATACCGAAAATATCACAATTGATCATTCAGTTGTATCCATCTTGTACCATTACGTTGATTTCATACACCACATCTCTCTGGTGATTTATACTTGCACTTAAAACATTTTCAAATGAAAGTACTTCACATCTCTTCTGTTCTGGTCTTTACTCCCCATACCAACATTTAAGCAAAAATTATGTGTTTTGCTGCTGGGCAGAGTCCATTTTCTTCTGCTGTGCTGAGTTTCAAGGAAAAAAGTTCTCTCAAAAAATTCTCTCCAAAAGTTGCTTGAGTTCTATCAAACTTGGAATTTAATTTCTGTGGCACATTGCACAAGCAAAACAATAGCTTCTGCATTTTGAAAGTGAATATAGCAAACAGCAAGTTTCTGTTCCTCTGCTCAAGCTAGTGACAAACACCCAGTTGATTCAGAAGTCTGATTTAGATCCTTTATTTTTTAAGTGTGTAATTGTTGTTCTTCTTGGTGCTATCCAGATCACCAGAGTCATGGTCTCCATTTATTATGGGGAATTTTAAGTGCTTTAGAACTAGAGCTGGAAGTCTGTATTTTAGTCAGAAATTACTGATATGATAGAAATCCCGTCTTATGAGTAAGTACTTAAAAAATTTGAAAACAATAGAACAACTGTATTAGCAAATCTCCTAGTACCTGTGACATAGGCTACAAAGTTCCAAGCCCAGTTACTATAAAAGGATTGACTTCTGCTCTCTCCTCCCTCAAAATACAGTGCTGAACTCCTGTTATATTCAATAGGAACTCCTTCTTTTGCAAGATGCTTAAATGCACTTGTTAAAGCCACTTGATGTTTGGCACTCAGCTCAGAAATGATGGGACTGTAATTCCTGAAACTCGTTAATTAGAAGAAACTGGTAACAGAAACTAATACTGAAAGTTAATTTGATGATTTTAATTTACAGAATGAGCAAAGGGAAGTAATTGATAAATTTCGATGTGGAAATGTAAATTTACTAATTGCTACTACTGTAGCTGAGGAAGGCCTGGACATCAAAGAGTGTAACATTGTTATTCGCTATGGCCTCGTCACCAATGAAATTGCTATGGTGCAGGTATGAGTTTTCTGCATACATAACTTATTTTAATAATGCTTTTATTTTTGCAATGGAGAAATGGTGAGTCATATACCTGACATTTGGAAATAATTTTTAAATACTTGAATGCTAAAAGAGAAAATGTTCTTGCAACAAGGTTCATTTCCAATTTCCATCCTCAGTCCATATGCAATGCAAAATTTGCCTCTCTCTGTAATGGTGTAGCATCTGTTCAAAGTTCTACACAAACATTAAGCTCTTTTAATACAAGAGATACCTGAATATGGTCATCAGACCAGTTGATAGAAGAGGCATTTGTACCACCAGTTTATGGACACCACATCATCATCAGCTAAAGAGAGATTATTACATATCAGAATACCAGTTTGATACATGCTCTCATTTAACTTGTGAACAAAAATATTTATATATTTACTATTTAAATGCATGCTTATATTTTGGCAACAAAGTATAGTTTTGGCATTGCAAAACATGCTAATCACAAATCTCCTGAGCAGTTCTCACAGGTATCATGGATGATACTGCAGAAATAGTATGTGTTATTCATTGATTATTTATCTGTCTGAGTTAAATGGAAAAAAACTGCACTTTGGGGACAGTGCATATGGAATAGTGCACGTCTTCCATTACAAAACTAGGAAAAATTGTTGTGTGATGTAATAGAGAGTATTGTGGTGTTTATTTTTGTGTTCCTTGCAAATTGTAGGCTCGTGGTAGAGCTCGAGCAGATGAAAGCACCTATGCTCTTGTGGCTTCAAGTGGCTCAGGGGCTGTTGAACGTGAAAATGTTAATATTTTTCGTGAGAAAATGATGTATAAGGCCATTCAGCATGTACAGAAGATGCCACAGGAAGAGTACTTAAATAAGGTATTCACTGCAACTCTGCACTTTCCCTTTAAAGAAAACTGATTTATATTGTATGAAATACTTTCTATTTGAAATCTACTTAGGGAAGAAAAAATAATACTAGTTACTACATATGGCTTTGAATTCTTTTGCCAATATTTGTTTTATAATCTGTTTTCTTGTCCTTTAGAAAAGTCTGGTTTTCTCTTGGTAAGGGGAAAACACACAAGCAAGGGAAAATTGACTAGAAGTCATGTTGACAGTGAACTCAGTAAAATAACTGAGAAAGAAAATTCTGTCATTCCAGCAGAATGTTACAGTGCTCTTACTGATCTGTTTCTAGATTCAGAGTTTCCAGTTGCAAAGTATAGTGGAAAAACAAATGAAGGTGGTGAGAGATCAGCGCAAGACATACAAGAAAAATCCTTCACTAATAAAATTCTTATGCAAAAATTGCTCCAAGCCGATATGTTCTGGAGAAGACATACAAGTTATTGAAGACATGCATCATGTCAGTGTGAAAAAAGATTTCCAGTAAGTGTTTATGAACTACTTTATCTCTTTCAGGCAGAAACAGATTTTCTTTTCATCAAGGCTGTAACAGGGCCTGTAACCCTCTAGGCCCTGTGAGAAAAAAATAGATTGTTCCAATATTGTTGGGTCCTAGGCTCTATGGAGTTTACAGTTAAGGAGCTTGAACAAAATGTTTGTTCTTATTTCTGATTTCAAGGTGAATTGAATTTAAGACTTCAAAAAAAAAAATGCAGCTTCTGTGGTACTATTAACAAGATCACTTACTATGTAGTATGGTATGTATTCTATTCTGCACAGGCTAATAGTAACCTTCAGGATCCAGTACTCCCTAAATAAATGATTCAAGAATGTACACATACTCTGCAGGTCTGGGTAGTCAGACCCAAATGATTCTGTTAAGGGTTAAGGTTGAACTACAGGGAATAAAAAGAAAACCTTTAATTTTCAGGTATTGTTTCATTGCCTAGTTCCATGGCACCTGAAAAAAACAAGCTAGATCTGTCTGTTATTAGAACAAGAGCCTGGTGTCCCCACTTTAAGATGTGTGAGGGCAGATGCAGCTCCTGAAATGCAATGGAGTGGGACATGGAGTACATGTGTATTTCATCATTACTTAGGAGCATGAAGCATGACCTTGCATTTTCTCAAACAGTCGGAGAGTCTATGACTTTTTAGGTTTCATATCTGATTTCAGCAATCTTAGTCACTGTTTATATATATCTGTAGTAGCATGGAATGACCAATGGATTCTGATGGGTGCTGTCTGTTTTTCAGAAGTCTTTATCATATAAGAGAAAACAAAACACTGCAAGATAAACATGCTGATTACCAGACAAATGGGGAAATTATATGCAAAGACTGTGGACAAGTGAGGAACATCTTATTTTCATACTCTTCTTGTTGTCTGTATTTGTTTCTGTCCAATGATCTTTTCTTATTTTATCTGAAATGCAATTTCCTTCTACTTGCAGGCTTGGGGAAATATGATGGTTCACCGAGGTCTTGACCTGCCTTGTCTAAAGATTAGAAATTTTGTGGTTGTGTTTGCAGACAAGAAAACAACAAACAATATTTTTAAGAAATGGGGAGACCTGCCCATCAGGTTTCCTAGTTTTGATTATGCAGCTCATTGTCCTTCAAGTGATGAAGATTAAGGACTTGGAATGAAAATAAAAGCCCTTTTCAACTTCTTTCTGTTGATCAGAAGCTCCTGTGTCCCATAGAGAATGCTGCATCATAAGCATTGTGAAAGCTCCTGGACAGAAGGAAACTGTCTTGAAGACGAAAAGCGAAACAAGAAAGGAGAAGGACAAAGTCACACAGCTGCTATCTGCGCTCAGATTTGTACTCCGGGACAAAGATGGCAAATGCATTGCAGTCATGTGTATTTATGGAACAAACTCCTGTCTCTTTTCACTACAGAATGACAGCACTGTCAAAAGTGTGTTAAATGACCTGTTGTCAATCCCAGAACATTGAAAAGAGACCTTAAAATATACCATGGTCATTATTTTCTTCACGCTATAACCATTTTGAAGATAAAGTATCTCAAAAGAGGAGCCATGTAAAGAAGATATTACCCATTATTTCTGAATCACTGTTGCTACGTCAGTGTTTTCATGACTGAATTCCTCCCTTCATAAATATAGCTGAAAGCTCATACACTTTGGCAGATTAAAATTAGGTTTCCCTTAGAAGACATTTCAAGAAATCAAACCCTTAACATGAAAT
Organism: Ploceus nigricollis; assembly: GCA_013399945.1. Classification (NCBI taxonomy): domain Eukaryota; kingdom Metazoa; phylum Chordata; class Aves; order Passeriformes; family Ploceidae; genus Ploceus; species Ploceus nigricollis. The sequence goes on from VXBC01007018.1 coordinate 1,402,235, forward strand.
TGATTATTTTAGTGTCCAAGATGCACATTGCCAAAGTGACTCTCTGTGTGTCAGTTTCATAAGATTGTTAGCCTGGCTACATAATGAGGTGTGTATTTTTTTCAATAAATTGCTATAACTAATGTTTACCAACCATGATACTGTTAATTCTCTTCCAGTGGGAGTATTTAGACAGTAATAATACCATAGCTTCATCCTAGAAATTTAAAGGATGGTAGTATTCTGACTGTAAAAATAGCATAATGATTCTCCATATTTATCTCATGGACAGATTTCTCCCCCTCCTCCCCCCCACCCTTTGCAAGTAGGATATTGGAGAGTGGAAGGAAGGTTTATTTGTTGTTACAACAGTAACTGAATTAATTATTAGAATAGCCTCTTGGGAAATCATCCAGATATCATTTATCATCTGGATCATCTCTGGATATCTTTATTAATGAGTTGTTACAGGTACATAAATGCATAAAAGCATTTTCAAGTATCTGAATTAGTTTATTCAGTACTTTAAAGTAAGTGTAAAACACTTATACAATTTTGATGTAGTAAAAATACTACATCATTTTATAGATTGCTGCTGGGTCTTCAATCAAATAAATTTCCATGCTGAGTAGATTTTCTGAAATCTGAGCTTTTTATACTTCGCTTTACTGAAGCAACGAAAGTATATGCAGATGCATTTCTGCACGTGTGCTACAGACCTGTATGACAAACATGCCTGGGCTTCTTGTAGTTCACCTGGGTGCTGTTGTTATACTCCCAGTTCCTAGCGTGACTCTGCCACATTGTCACCAAAGCTTAAAGAGTGTTTGCACAATCTCACTTCAGCATAATGCATAATGAACCTCAAATTAATCCTGCTGGTGTGTAGGGTAACGAATTTCCAGTCAAGTTATTTTCTCTGAATGGGGTTGTAAAATACACCCATATTGCCCATCCAGGAAGTGTGAATTTGTAAAAAACAAGCTAAATTGCTGTATTTTATCTTCTGTTTAGCTCTGCATTTATTGCCTTTAGGGACCCAACTTCCTTCAGGGAGTGTGACAAATCCTGATTGTATTTACTACTTACAGCTTTTATTAGTTCACAAATGTGGAAAGAAGAAAGTCATTGGGGTTTTGCGTAGCTGTGTGTGGCTGCTTAAGAACTGGATCCACCTCAGTTGTATGTTCACTGCTGTGTCTCCTTTTGGTCTGTTGTCATGCACAACCTACATCTGTAAATCTGTGTTTCCTCACATGTGAAGAGTAAATACTTTAGCAACCTTTGAGTAGTTGCATAAGTGGTTGGATAGCTGCTGGCCAAACTGAGTATGTTTTCTGTTCCATAATTTGTCCATTTCTCCAAGTGACTTACCCTTTTTCTACCTTTCTTACACTTTTATTTCTTTTACATTATGGGTTCCTTTTGTTGTAGAAGTTAGGAAGAGTTTGGCTGTTGAAAGAATTGCTGTTTGCTTCTTCACTGGTGCTAGTCTAAACAGTCCAGAGAAGGGAGTTCAGGCATCAGCAGCAGTTCTACAAATCTTGTAAATGTCATTTTCTGACAGGTAATTTTTTTCTTCTAATCTGGAGCCATTGTGAATCTTATTAAAACTCATGCCTAAATAATTTGATTTCTGAAGTAGAAAAATACGTAGTATGCAGGATAAAGTAATTTTGTAAAGCTTTTTAGATCATGTGAGATTGAATCATTTCCTTTGAAGCATTCTCTAAGTATGCATTCATTAGAAGAAGCTGCATATTTGGAATGGAAAACTAGCCTGATCAAAAACCTACATTTGCAATTTTGTGCTGTTCTGATTGTCAGAAATAACCAATGTTGGTAGGAAAAATGTATTTCTCTGAACCATGTTATTGAAAATACCAACAGCATTAATTATGGAATGCTAGGAAATAAGTAGCAGTTTGGAAATATGAATATGAAGCATGAGTTACAAGGGGAAAAATTCTTTTGTCACAATTCTTTTCTGTTATGGAAATTTTGAGTAGCTGCAGTTTTATCTTGTTAGGAGAACTACTAATTTTGAGCTGAGTTCTGCCTTTATTAGACAGTGTATTTTAGCATAACAAACAATATACATGAACAATGTATATACAAAACATGTATATACAAAAATTGTATAAAAATATATATACATAAACAATATATTTTAGCCTTCTCAGCCTTTTTGTCCTGCATGTCTTACATGACCAGGATGGATCTTATTCAGAAACTTCATCTTGTTTAACTTGTAGTTTATTGTTCTGACAAGAACTGCAAAGAGAGGGGAACTGAATTTTTATGCAAAAATAAGGATGTTTCATATAGTTGTTTTTTCCACATGATAAAATTGAATATTTTCAAAAATTCTCTCTCCAAGTCTAATGCAATGAATATTGCCAAAATAAGGCCCAGGTCAGTAGTGCCTCACTAAGGCTGATGTAACAGTAAGGATTAAAATTCCAGCCCATACTGTTAGGCTAAGGTGGTAACTTGGCCACTTGAGGGGTAATATATTAAATGGGGGGTTTTTGTGATACTCTGTAATAAATTCTCCGTACTTAGCCCAAGTTCTGCTGGAAAATTTGGTGTGACAGAAAACCTATCTCATCTACTAGCTTTTCAATTTTCAGAGAAGCCAGAGGATTTGATAAACCCATTAACTACTGAATTTCAGTAAGATATGGGTAGTTGGTCCTTGTTAACCTCCTCTGAAAAATCAGTCCCAGTGCCTGACTTTCACACAGAGGCACCACCATTGCAGACTCCTTTCCTCAGAAGGAAATGAACTCTGTCCCAGCAGGGAGAAAGGTGAGGTGAGTCATCAGACTCTGCATGCAAAATGAATACACTTAAGCCCAACCTGCAACTTCCAGTCACGAGCCCTAAGTTTTGTGTGAATATTCTGTCAGATTGTGGCCTTCTTTGGCAGGTGACATTTCCCACGTGTGTGTGTGTACGTGTATATGTGTGTGTGTTGTGTCTGTGTCTGTGTCTGTGTGTTTCTGTGTGTATGGATATGTGTGTATGTCCATGTGCGTGTGTGTCTGTATGGTGTGTCTGTGTCTCTGCGTGGATGTGTGTGTGTGTGTCCATGTCCCTGTGTCCGTGTCCCTGTGTGCGTCCCTATCTCCCTGTGTGTCCCTGTCCCTGTGTGTGTCCCTGTCCCTGTGTTTGTCCCTGTGTATGTCTTTCTCCCCGTGTATGTCCATGTTCCCGTGTGTGTCCCTGTCCCTGTGTGTGGCCCTGTCCCCGTCTGTGTCCAAGTCCCTGTCCCTGTGCATGTGTCCCTGTCCCTGTATGTGTCCCTGTCCCCCCGTGTGTGTCCATGTCCCGCCGTGTGTGTGTCCCTGTCCCCGTGTGTGTCCATATCCCCGTGTGTGTCCATGTCCCTGTCCCCGTGCCCGTGCCCCTGTCCCCGTGCCCCNGTCAGCGGGAGCCGCGGCGTGTGAGGAGCGTCGGGGACCGGGCACAGCGGACTTGTTCTTCCCTTTTCCAGCCTTTCTCCGCTCTCCTGAGGGATGGGTTATGTAACCTGACACTGCGGTCTCCAGAGTTTTCCCAGTTTTCAGCTGACCTCATTTCAGTGGGCTAAATAAAATAGGTGTAATTGGCGGTTGGAGAACTATTTCAGAATTTCCGCTGGGCTTGTATGTATTTACTTCTGTAAGCTCTCCTACGTAGCCTATAGATGTGCATAGTTTTCAGGGAAAAGCAGCAATTCTCCTCACATGTGGAAGACATTAAACAGTACTGTTTCTGCTGCTTGTTTTGCATTCTTGTGCCATCATTTATTATTTCTAAAAGTAAACATATGTGAATTCCACATAAGCAATAAAGCTATGGGATTTTCTTCTAACTTCTCTGTAGAGAGTAGAAATACGGTCTTGACTATGTCCTGAGAATGTGGGGATTGCCAAAAAACACAGTAGATACTTTTCAGAGAAAAACAGTGCATGTAAAGTATCTGATGAGTCATAAAACCTCAAGTTAGTGTGAGCAGATGTTGGTTACAGCTCACATTGATGGGAAGTACATAATCACCACCCCGATAGCCTCCCACTGTCCATTTCTGGTCCAAGAACTTCCCCAAAAGTGTGGTTTCAATTTTATGGAAAGCCTTTGAAATTTGGCACAGTTTCCAAAAGTATGTAGGAAAAAAAGTCTGCCAGAGGTTTGGCCTCCAACTGTGAAAACAGACACTGCCTTTTCAAACTCCTCTCCTAGATCTACTGACCAACACCCAGAAGAGAGAATTTACATTCTTTTAGAATACGACAGGAAAATGAAGGTCTGTATGCTCCTGAATTCAACTTTTTACATCCTTTGTTTTAAACTGTCGGCTGCTAGACAAGGCTGGCTCTGATGTGAAAATATTTGCTTTAAAGAAGAAGGAAAGGGAAGTCTTTTCATATGTACTGCAGGGACGTTTTTTGTTTGCTAGGACCGATTACAGCAGTTAGAGAGAAAGAGGATTTCATTATTTACCAGCCATGGAAGCAAACTTCAGGCAATATTAAAAGTGTAATTATTGTTTGTTTCTGTTCTGCAGACCCGGCTAAAAATCATATTTGGCGTGGTTATATGCCTTTTGCTTTCCTTATTGCTTATGTGTATTATACTGCTTCCATCAAAAGGTAAGGTATTTCTAATCTAATGTAGTGTAAAATGCAGTATCTTTGGCTATCATGGCTTCTAAAGTTCACAAAAGTTTATCAAATCATGTTTAGGATTGTCCTGTCAGAATTGTTACGGCTTTATCACTTCACAGAAATGTACTGACAGCTGAAATATCCTGAAGGTAGAATTGAAATGCCAGCAGATGTTGAAACAAGGAACTCCTTGAAGTGAAAAGCACCTGAATTAACTTCACTGTGCATGATATATAATGTTCTTAGTCACAGCTGCAAAAATAACCCTCAGATCTTCTCATATTATTTTTCTGTGTTAGGGGTTAGGAGAGTTTCCCAAACAGTTAGTTATTTTCTTTAGCTTGATGAACATGCATTTGGTTTTAAATGCTTGTGTAATAATTACAGAAGTTCTCTATCCAATTACAAATTAATTTTTTTTTTTATTTTGTGGATGGGGTATGATGAATTATTTGTGAATATATTCAACCTTGCATTTGAAAATTAAAGTCAGCATTGTATAAAATAGGGATGGATAGTTTGCTCTAGTATTATAATGTCAGCTGTAGGTAAATCAACCCAGTGTGGTCTGCTGAGTGCTCTGGTGAAGCTTGAAATGAGTTTTGAAATTTTGAACATGAGTGGCACCAACTTGATGGTTATTGTTTTCTGTGACAAGTTAGGAATGGCAATACAAGTATTTACATGACCTTATCACTATAGCAGATTACTTGAATGCCTCTGAAAAAATTAAAATATTAATAAAAGGCTTATATTCCAGTAAGACTATCTATTTAAAGGACGTTTTTTCTGTCATTATTCTTTTTTGTTTGTGTGGACAGGGGGACTGAGATGGAGAAACAGTTTTGTATTTACAACTAAATGTTATAAAATCAACCATCTGCTTAAGTCTTGTGAAAGTTAAGTCCTGCAGTTAATATGCAGGTTTTGTGAAAGGTGAAATCTCTTTCATATCTGATATTTCTGTGACTAATGTTTATCCTGGGTTGTTGAGAGAAGGGTTGAAGGTTTCTGAAACAGTTAGGGATGATTCTGTTATGCAGCATTTTAATATAAGGATAGATATATATCAGTTATGTATATCTCTATAGATAGATACAGATATGCATATATATTATGCCGTGCTGGAAGAGATAGCACCTCAGAGTGACAGGTTTGACTTTACTGTCAATAGTGGGGTGTCAGATTTTTTGTCTAGCTAAGCACGGTCAAATCTGAGCTTTCACTACAGGGTAAATGCATGGTATCAAGTCAGACTTACTCCCATCAGATCTGCATTTTATGACAGGGAAGGCAGAATATTTTTATGAGATTTAAATTTAAAAAATAGTAGTGAGGGAACAAAGTTGGAGACCAAGGATCAGTTTGGCAGCCTGAAGAAGTTGATAAAGATGATGGAAGGTACTGTAGGAAAAAGTGAATGTGTGTTTTTTGTTGTCAAATACAGCTCACTGGCCTCTTCAGTACCTCAGCAATTATGGAGAACTCTTGTCATGTCTCTTGGAATAGTGACTCGATAACCAGTCATACCAAACATCATATTTAGATCCAGTAGGATGATAAAGAAATTATCTTACTTCACAGGATGCTTTTGGAGGAGCATTTTAGACAATTGAAGAACACACAGTTATGTCCAACACACAATTATGTTGGATGTGTCAGATTATGGCTTCTTATTCTCAGGTGGAACTGCAAGTGCTGCAGTTACCTGTTCAAATGCCTTAACCTTTTTGAATTCTAAGTAGGCTACTGACCAGTTTTAAATAGAAGAAATATAAATTAATTTTGCAGTTACAAATTTTGCGAGCTGGAGACAGACAGGAAATGGCTACACAGCTGGAATGTTGTTTGTACATTCCGGCTTTACCACTGCTCGACTGAAAGGATGTGGCAATCTAGAAAGACAATTAATTGCATATGAGAAATGTATAGACACAGACCAAATAAATTTCTACTTGAGAAATCTACAAAGAAAAATGGAAGGAGCATTTAGTTCTGGTTTTGTCTGCTAAGTTTCTAGTAATTTCATGTTCTTCAGACTTCTCAAAATGTGGTAGGTGGTTTTGATTTACACATGCAAGTGTATAAAAATGTCAAAAAGTCTCAAAAGGTAACAGGAAAATAATTTTGTTGAGAGGATATTAAGAGGGAAATACTTGCAATTGCAAGTATTAGACAATTTCTGCGGGGCTCAGAAGAGGAGGGTGGGCAATATCAGTGTAGCAAATGGCATCCATGCCTAAGAAATCACTGACTGTTTTTTGACACATCTTTGTCATCACTCATCTTTGAGTTAGGAGTGTGTGGTGGGATTTACCTGACAGTGATAACCCAGCTATGATACTGGGTTCAGAGCTCCAAATGGTTCAGAAAGAAGCTTTTCACTTGTACACTGGTGTACCTAGTCCTCTTCTGCAGCATAAACAAGAAAGAAAATACCTGTCTGCAGTTGAGAAGCAATAGCGGAACCACAGGCAGAGTTACAATTAACTGTTTGTATTGCTCAGGCTTTGAATTAATCTTTTCTGCTATTTTTAATGGATGTCCAAAGTCACGTCTGTCAAAATTTCTGTTCCCTCTGTGTTCCTGGCCTAGGCCTGAGGCCCAATCCCTGTTTCTCTGATTTCACAGGTGAGGTCATAGAGCTTACTGCTCAGCCACAAAGTGGTGAGCAGCCGGTTTCTTAGGAAGAGGTAGTGTTCTCTGCATCACCTCAGCCAAATCCAAAAGTGGAAAAGCAGGTTCAGTTGACGTGAGTTGATGCTGAGTGTGACCAAAGTCTTGGAGCAGGATCAGGAGTGTTGGAATTAATTTCTGGTTCTAAATTGAGTTTTGTGTTTCCTCATGTTGGAGGAGCTTGTGCTTCAGCTATTCAGCATCAGACCACAGAGATGAGAATGGAAATTCTAGTCCAGAAGCAGACAATAATACCATACTAACCAGCATTCCTCTGTCATGTCCTCTACTTGATGTTTAGCAGTGGATGCTAAATAAAATACTTATAAAAATACATATATGTTAAATAAATATAAAATGCGTATATATATACATCTAAAAAATAACCATATACAGAAACAACAATACCTTCTGATTATTATGTATGCTTACTGTAATTTGGCAAGACTAGACACAATTTATAAGGATGCCCATAAGAACGTGTGGAATAAGCCATAAGCCAGGAGAGCTTTGAAATAAAAAGGGTTATGTTGGTTTACCCATATCCAGTCTTTGAAACTGAATAATCCTGGTAATACAAACAGAATTTCACAGTGATGGAGTGATGTACATAAAGTTAATCTGAGCTTAATATAACTGCAAGTTTTGCTTTCTGTGTTTTATTAAGTTCTCTCATGACAGTGAACTGAAAGGTAAAGAAGAAGCTATCTGCATAAAGCCAGTGATAATTATTAGATGTTTACAGATTTTTATCACTACAATTATACATGTAAGTCCAGTACACTCAAATGCATGAGTGAGTAATTATGATAATTGAATATATAAAACAAGTTACACTGTGAAGCAAAATAACCAATTCAGTGCACAGAGAAATGCAGAACTGCATTTAAATAAGTGGAAACAGACCACAAAGCATTAAAACTGAGGCAGTGAGGTGGTGAAGGAAAATAAACAAAGCTGAAATTTGGTTAGCTTTCATTTCTCTGGTTAGCTCTGCTGTTTGCTTCCTTTTCATCCCTGGGCATTTGTTTTCATCCTTCCTATTTCATAGAGAAACAAACCACAATGAAAGAATTTGCCAAGCCTACAAACAGCCATCCAAATTAATGCCTATAGAGTGCTGCAGATACATAGAGTACTTTTCGTGTTCATGTCTGGTTTGTGAGCAGAGATTTTAGATACTGTTATTGAACAAATCTCTAGTTACAGAAGAAACAATCAGCAACAATTGTGGGAAACTATTGAAGATGCTGCTGCTGTCTTCTGTTGCCTAAAAACAAGCATTCAAAATTGTAAGTACTCAAGTGAGAAATAGTTGTTTTCAAATTTTTTGCAGTACAGTGGTAGAAGTTCAGATCTTAGTGGGCACATTTTGAAAATCAGCAGTCATAATAAATCCTCATATTAAGTATGTAAAGGTGAAATAGCTAACACAGGGAAGGTTTAAATTAGAGCTCTGAAAATTAGATCAGTGATAAGAAGTTCGTGATATTGCTTGTCTCTTAAGATGAGAGAAGGAACCGGGTAATTTTACCAGATTAAGGTATCAAAAAGGACTGCAAATTTTAAGCTTTCTATACAAACAACCTTGGAAATAGATCTTGATTTCTTTTGCTAATAAGCTTATTCGCTTAGAGAATTTTAACTGAGAGATAGTGATAAGTAATCATCATTCAACATAACTAGAACTGTATTCTTTGGAATTATCTTCTGAGCATTTTTTTTTAAGTCTGCCATCTTCTGTATTTATCATTAGTCTATCAAAGCTCTGTAATATGCAGTCATAGTATTAGCAAGAGGAATTAACTTCTTATTGAACTTCTTGGGATATTTTCTGGATATATTGCTAGCTCAGAGTTTATAGGGACAGGTTTTTGCCTCTGGATTGGCATTCAGTTTTATTCCTTGTGACAGCTTTCTTCTGCATTAGTGCAGACTTGGCTTGTGTCAACGGTCAACCTGACATGTGTATTCTACAGTAAATAATGGTCACTTAGCAGAAGAAAATATGTGTTATCATTACAAAGTACCATAGAAGGCAATATGAAGAAACATTTCCCAGGAAGTCAGTGTGATCTTAACAGAGAGGGCAACTAATGCGCAAGTGATGGAGCATGATATGAGAGCAACGAGTCATCTTGATTATCTGACTGTCATCTGAGGGCTCCAAAGGAACAAACAGGGGAAGTGGCAAAGATCTACTAAGCTGCAGTGTGACATCTCTACTACCTTTGAAAACCCTGGCAGAAGTCCCTTTGATTTTAAAGGAGAAAGCATAGCGTCCAGAATGCCTAGACCTGAAAGCTGCCATTATTATGCTGTGAACTTTAAAAATTGGCCTTTATCAGAAAAGTTCATGTGTCTTTTGAGGATTAAATATTTTTATTACTCTCACTCTTGTGAATTGCATAGATTCTGCACGGGAACTGCACAGCATCTTCTCACTCTTCTTATCCAGCACTCTTCTTATCCAGTTGATTGACCTTGAATTTTCTTTTAAAATCTGCCCTCGCTTAAGCTGTTTAGCTTTGGGAAAAAATATAGCCCGACAAGATCCAGAAAACCAGCCTCCACTTCTTGCATTATTTTAATACAGTTATCTGACCTGCTTAGAAATCAAATATTTGAGTACCTGTCTTTTTTCAAGAATCATTGTCAATTTTCTTTTGCAGCATGAAATAAAAAGTTCAAGTTTGGGTTCACTCATTCATTACTTTTCAGCATTATTTTTACCTGCATTCCTTCATCTATGTTTTTCCTGTGACTACTAAGAAATATATGTGGATGGTGATTATTTTGCAAGCCATCTTCTAACAATGGTTAATGAGGCATGTACAAAATTTGGAAGTTAGAGTTTGCATCCTGTTGTTTGACCGTTTGTTGAATGTGAGAAGGTCCTGATTAAAATAGTTGTCTCTACAACTTCATGAAACCCATGCTTAAAAAAAAACCCTAAAAACACCAAGCAACCTTTAATTTGTCATTTGTGTGGAAAAGGCTTATTTGGACTCACAGGGTCTTCAGGTAAATGTGTCTAAGTGAATAAATGGTTGAAATAAATGAGTTTGTTTAGTTAATTTTGCATTCCCAAAGATGAGTCTTTCAGAGGCTAAAGGAACTTATCAGAACAGTAACAGGGAACTTTCTGCTGCACCTACGCTTTGCATATCTCCAGGACTATGGTATCCTCACTGTTGCATGGCACTAAATACAGAAGAAACAAAACACTGGACTAATAATTTTTTTCCCTCTTGTCATTAACAGAAATTTTTTGTCTTATGCTTAGTTGTCAACACAGATGGTCCAAGAGCTCTTACCTTGGAGGATTATTTAAATGGAAACTTCCAATATAAAACATTTTTTCCATATTGGGTGTCAGGTAAGTAAAACCTTTTCTCAAACATAGATAAGCCTTTCTAGTATGTATTTCTAGACTGGTTTACACAGACTGAGAAATGTATTTTCCTTCCAGCTTTACTTTGAATGAATGCTAACTATGAAATTAAACAATGTGTTAGTCAAAACTTATGGTTGAAATTTACTGTTCTGTCAGTCATTCTAGAAAATCCAGGTATTTGATGTTTCAACAGACATGTCTGAGTCAAGTATAAACTATAATCTTACAGAGGCCTTCGGTGTTTTATTTCTTTTACTGTCATATTCATTTCAGCAAGTGAAAGAAATTTGTCAATGTGTCAGTCATTCCTTAAGCAATCTCCTTTTCAGGCTTTTCACAGCACTTTTTCACTTACCACTTGTAATGATTGAGGTAGTCTGTCGTAGAGGCCCTGTTCTTTGTTTTCAGTAGTACCTGGCTCTGCAATGAGGCCAGCTGTTCTAATTTCATTTAAGGAAGTGCTGACACTGCTGAAATTCCTGAGTTCCAGGATATTGCATAGAAAATAAAGCTGACTTTCTAAGTTCCTTAAGGTGGAGACATGAAGTTGATTGCTGCTGATATAAATGTGTCTGTGTGTGGCTGAAGTGCTGCTCTTGTTATCATTGAATTGCACAGCCCAGGAAGACTGGAGCTAGCCTGACTACATTCTAGCACACATACTACTCTCATCTCTGTGCTGCCTCAAGCACTGTTCTCTGCCAGTAGCAAGAAGCATAGTGCCCCTTCACATGGAGTCTCACCAAGCTAGTTTTAGCCCACAATTTTAGAAGAGAAGTAAAGCCTTATGAGTGAGGCACTGCTTGCAGTTGTTCAATTTTATGATTAGCAGTTTGAAGTATGTAGATATCACTTGTATGATTTAAAAATTAGGTCACTGTTAGAATTCTGTCTGAATGTCTGAAGAATGTAGGCAGCATATCACCTAAACCTAATATTCTTCTTCCCTCTTCATAGCTTTCTCACTTAGACTTATCTTTCCTTTTAACAGTCACAAAATTCACACAAAAGTCATGCCTTAGATTCCATAGATAGTCATGCCTACAGCATTCCATATGTCTACTTATCTTTTGAAACAAGGAGTTAAAATTGTATATCTCATCCTAAGGGTGATTTTAAACACAAATACTGTTGCACAAATCACACAAGAGTGCTCAGAAGATCCAAGGGTGATCTAATTTCCTAAAAATTAACATCTTCACAATGTTTCAGGCTGCTATTTAACTTTTAGTCTTGTTTCCTAGCTACACCAAATACGTAATTCATTCTCTCTCTTTATAGCAGTGAAAATAATAATCTGAAACTAAAATTCTGATCTTTATTTTCTACCAAACTATAGCTCAGATCTTGAGCAAAGGCAGGGTTAAATTATATTTTCAATGACGCCCACTCACCCTTATTTTGTAGGACTCCTGTAAGTAAGGGCAGAGTAATGCAGTGTCAGTTGTGTGGTCCTGCTTTTATCTACAGAACATACAAATGAGAATGTTCTGGTAAAATGATAAGCAAATGTATTTTTCTTTAAAACATTTACATTTTGATACTGACTTTCTAATGGTTTGTCACTGGCATTCTTGATCAGACATGAGAATAAAATCTGGCATTTACTTGTAAAGTTAAATAGTTGATCCTCTGTGCAGTGTATAATCTCAAGAACGTACTCAAGAACCCTGAAGACAGTTTCTTGATAACTCTGTACCTCAGTATCGTTAGAAGAAAAACATTTTTTTAATGTAGATGCCAAAAGATATTTGCTTAAAACCTATTCTTTGAAAGAGGTGTGAATTTGTTGATCATGTATGTTGTGTAGTATCTTCTGTGAAGGTAACAAACATTTTATCTTGTTTATAAAGATTATGAGTATCTTCATCAGTCTGCAGAGGATGATATTATTCTTTACAATGTTGAACTTGATTATGCAACCACCATCATGACAAATAGCACAATGGTATGTACCTTTTTTATTAATAAAAAGGCAGAATAGTGCTGTTGTATTTCAAGTTACAGTTTAAAAGTCAGTGAGACTAGAATCTAATCTACTTCTTAATTTTTCAGAAACAAGTTAATGCTTCAAATTATGTGATGTCATCAGACCAATATTTCATAGCTCTGGAAAGCAATTATTCAAAGGTAATTATTTTAATATACCTCTTAATGTAATGTTTAATTTTATGTAGTATTTTGATGATTGTGTTTACCATAGATAAATGTTTCTTGGTATTTTCTTGAGAAAGGGATAGGCTGTGAAGGGGCAGCTGATTATTTGTAATTATATTATCTTTTTCAAGGCTATTAATATTCTCTTGCTTCATTTATGCAGCTGTGGAGATACTCTTATACAGCATCATATCACATTTATGATCTCATAAATGGGTAAGACCTGATATTTCTTATTCTTATGTGGTGCATACACTGTAGTGATGTGCTTGCAAGCATTCACTCCAAAACTGTAGTGATGTGACTACCAACTTGCTTTGCTTTTGCCTAAATCTGTCAGGTTACTTGTTTGCTTGAGAAAAAAAAATGTTCTCTAGGAAAAATCATACATTCTTTTCATCTGGATTGATTTCTATTTCATGCCCTAAAACTTTCACTGCTCAATATTCTGTCTCCATCCCCTTCCACTAATTCATTCTTTTTGTCATTGGTCTAATCTTCAGCTTCCCTAAAACTCTTGTAACAGCCCACCCTGCATTCCTCAAAAGTCTATAGCTTCTCCCATGGCATTTGGTCTCTTTCACAAGATTGCCTAAAACACTCCCCTTTCCACCCAAATCCAAAGGAGGCCATCTGCCTCTGCAATCACCTTTTTATGCTGAAAGCAGTAGCGTGACCAAATTTGCTTAGTTCTGAGCAACAGGGGCTGCACTGAGCTGCACCATTCTTGGGAAACTGTTGGCTCAAGGTGACGGGAAGAAGTTGCTGCAAGCTGCTGTGAGTAGAGAGGTACTGCATGTGAGTTGGGATCCTCAACAAATGCTGGGCATGCTGCTGTCGTGCCTGCCTCAGTGCATGCTGAGTTCACATTTCCCAATAACCTGCTGAGACTGTAACACAGACTGCAGCTACAGCAAATGACTGTAGGTGCTTGTGCAGCATTTGGAAACAGATAAGGCTGGCTCCTTAGGCTGTTGAATAGGTTTTCAAAGGAGTAAGTTTAAGTCTTTGCCAGCACTGGTGCACACTGTGTTAACTGCATGTCTCTGCCTGCCTTAATTGTGCACTGCTCAAGAAACAATAAGCAGTTAGAAAATAACTTTGTGACGTTTTTATTAATGTGCAGTATAATGATCCATTTGCACTGTGCACAAAAAGCCATCTCAACTTCTTTCCTTTTTTTAGTGGTTTTGTAACAGAAAATCAGCTTCCACATAAAATTCAGTATATATCCTGGTCACCTGTTGGACACAAATTGGTTAGTAAAGATAATTAAGTACTAGAATGAATTTGCTTTGTAAGGCTAAAAGACATTTATCTGCCTTTGGTTTTTATTTTATTAGGCCATATTTTTGACAGGCCTGTGTTTATTAATCTTGGTTACGAGAAATAATGACAAAGAAAAGTTTTAACTTGTTCAGATTTTACTGTCTGTGTCTCAAGAGAAAAATGATCCATGTTCTCAAGTACATTAGGTGTTTCAGGTTGCTCACCAGTCTTTATCCAGAACTGACCAACATAATTTTATATAAGATTAAATGCAGTTTCAAGGCCTGAAAACCAATTGGTTTCCCTTTGATGTTGAGTAATACATGAATTTAAAATGGAGATTTACAGATGCAGGATTTAAAATCTGTTCTAAAATTTTTACTGAACATAGAATTTGGCCTGCAATGTATAATTTATTTGCTGGGGTACCAACTCTTGCAGAATTTACAAGGGCTATTAGCGTACCATTTCCCATTTTGTATTCATTAGGTCTTGCTAGTGTAATGTAGGAGTATTGACTGCAGAAGATCTTGCTCTAATCCTGTTATTGCCTGTACTCTTAAAAAATACTTTCTTGTCTTTAGGTGTATGTATATCAGAATAATATCTATTTGAAACAAAGTCCTAGAGAGGCACCAGTTAAAATAACTAGTGATGGAAAACAGAATGAAATATTTAATGGGATTCCTGACTGGGTCTATGAAGGTAAGTAAATCTTGAAGGGCAACATGATAAATGCTTTGTTTAGGTTGGTTCCAGTTTTCACAGGTGATTTTAAAATGTCTGTGATGATACTCTTTTTTTTCAGCCTTAAGGATTACTTCTTTTCCGTACTGTATTTACTGTATGAATTTTGTATTCATAACACATAACCAAAATTCTGAGTCTTTGTTACTGAAACTGTATCAGAACTCTACAAAGTTGTCTTCCTTCTGATGCAAAGGCAGAGGCTGGGAATTAAGATTTAAAGTTTTAATTTCAGTGGAAATTTGGCACTTCAGTGCATCCAAATTTTTTTTAAAAAAAACATGCACACAGGAAAATTCCAAGTGAATTAAGTGGGATCTGTGTGCATGTTTTGAGATGTTTGATGTTATNCTCATTTAGGTAAAAAGCTTGTGCGAAAATGCTTAATAATTTTCAATTCAGTTTACTTATTCTGGTGTGTAAACTATGCCGTTATTATTTTTCATTATAGTAAATAAATTATGAGACTAAGTTTTTTTATATATATATTTTAAATAAAGGCTTCAC